>JAYXIM010036454.1:0-48475 GCA_037575425.1 Anastrepha fraterculus | reverse complement strand
TGTTCATTGCTGCTTTGAGAGTTGCGACAGGAATAGCCGCAATTGTTGCCCGAATGGATTGTTTTAGTTCATCCAAATTTGTTGGCTTTGTTTTATAAACTTCTTGTTTACATAAACCCCACAAGAAAAAGTCAGGTGCAGTAAGGTCAGGCGACCTGGGGGACCAACGAAATTCGGAGTTTCTTGAAATCAGTTTATTGGGAAATTTTCGTTGCAACTCTGTCATAACAGTCTGGGCTATGTGAGACGTTGCCCCATCTTGTTGAAACCACACAGAGTTGAAAGGAATTCTCTTTCGGCGTAGTTCTGGATAGAAGAATTCTTTCAGCATTTTCAAATAACGGTCTCCAGTAACCGTAACGGTGTGACCATTTTCTTAAAAAAAATAAGGCCCGACAATACAGCGTGAAGAAACCGCACACCACACTGTCACGCGAAGAGGATGCAATTCCGTCTCGTGGAGTATCTGTGGGTTAGAAGTACTCCATATTCGACAATTTTGTTTGTTCACATTGCCGTTTAAATCGAAATGGGCCTCATCAGACATTAAAAGGCAGTTTAATATGTTTTGGTCTTCTTCCACCATTTGCAGGATCTTCTGGCCAAGCGAATCGGCAAGTCTGCTGCATTCAGTTTGTTAACCATTTGAATTTTGTAGGGAAATAAGTCTAAATCTTTGTGCATTATTGTTTGCAAAGACTGTCGGCTGACACCAAGTTGAGCAGATAAGCTTTTTGTTGAAACCCTTGGATTGCTTTGTATAGCTGCAGCTACAGCAGCGATCGTTTCCTCCGTCCGAACTGGTGGGTTTCGATGATAAGGCCTTCTTGCGACTGTTCCTTGCTCAGCAAAATTATTCACCAGTCTCATTATGGTCCATCTGCTCGGGGGATCGCCGCCAAACATCCGCCTGTACTCTCTCTGTACCAAAACTACGGACTCCAGTGCGTGATAGCGGCGGACTATCCAAATTCTTGTTTGCGTGCCCCAGTTATCCATTTTAATACATTTTAAAGATCAATCTGCAAATTAAAACAAAAATGGAACAGATAACTTAAAAAGAAAAAAAGTTATTCAATTTTTTTTTGGTAGCGGCTTTCATCAGCCACCCTGTATGAACATATCTTTTCCATTTTGATTGGTGCGATAACGGCTTACGCGATTTTGGCCGAGATTAACAAAGCGTGCCAGTCGTTTATTTTTCATACTAACAGGCGCCAGTTGCAAACATCAAATGAAGCCAAGCCCTTCTCCACCTGATCTTTCCAACGTAGCGGAGGCCTTCCTCTTCCTCTGTTATCACCAGTTGGATTCGCATCGAATACTTTCAAAGCCGGAGCGTTTGTTTTCATTTGCACGACATGACCCAGTCAACGAAGCCCCTGGAACTTTATTCGCTGCGCTATGTCTATGTCGTCGTACAGCTCATGCAGATCATTGTTCCATCGCTTGCCAAACTCGCCGTTACCCACGAGCACACGTCCAAAAATCCTCCGCAGAATCATTTTCTCAAACACGCCAAGGGACGCCTCATCGTCCAATGTTCAGCGCCATACGTTAGGACTTATTAAATCTTTCACTCGGACGGCCAAGATGAGAGCCGATACGCGAGTGCGCCGACTTTTTGTTTAATGACAAAAGGTACTTCGTTTGGTCCTCGTTCACCACCAGACCCATTCGCTTTGTTTCTTTATCCAATTCGGAAAAGGCAGAACTAACAACCCGTTGTTCAGGTGCGATGTTCAAGTAATGATAATTTAAAGAAAACAGCCATTTATAAGCGGCATGAATGTCTCAGAAGAGATCGTGAGCCCATCGAGGATGACGAACGTAGTGGCAGGCCGTGGACATCGAAAACTGATGAAAACATCAATAGAGTAAAAGAGCTGGCAGAGGGCACGAACATTGCTTATAGATCCGTTCAGGGCATTGTATCATACTTATAGTTAATGATTTGGGTGTGCGCCGAGTTGCTGCAAAGTTGGTCCCAAGGGACCTGAATTACATGCAAAAAAGGGGCCGCGTTGATATCGCCAAAGACATGATTGTCCAGATCAATCCAACCCAACATTTATCAAACGCATCATTACTGGAGACGAGACGTGGATTTATGAGTACGACACGCAATCCAGACATCAGGCGATTGAGTGCAGAGCTCCGAATGTACCACGTCGTTTTCCGCAAAAAAAAGAAGGCGATGTTCACGGTTTTTATGGATTACAACGGTATTGTACTCCATGAGTTTTTGCCAGGTGAGGCAGTCATTAAGGACTATTATTTGGGCGTTATGAGGCATTTAACAAAAAAGAAAGAATTTTTGGGAAAACAACTCGTGGATTTTGCACCATGCATACGTACATTGCCATCATTAATCGTGAATTGTTGACCGAGAACGAAACAAATATCATCGGCCCTGATAGCTATACCGAAAATAAGTCTAGCAATGATTTGAGAGGTTGATTAAAGACTGGCATAAGTGCGTTGAGTTTTCTGAATATATTCCGGGAACTTTTTGATCAAGAAGGCCTGCTTTTTGTTACAAATATCTTTTTCTGGCTATATCTCTTTGGAAATATCTATTTGTAATAAGTTCGGTTTTCTTTGGAAAGCTTTTTGTAATATTATAAGATTTCTTATCTGAAGTAGTTGATATAAAAAAGGATTAATCTAATACGTTGATAACATATAAAATAATTATGACACTAGTTTTTGAATAGTCATTCCTCTACATTTTTCTAAGTGAGGTAGTACATACATATGTAGGTACATAGTAGGTATGTATGGTAGAAAAACAAAAAAAAACCGTTTCGCCATTTGAACTAAAACTACTAGTCAATTAAGCGACAACAATTGAGCAACTGAACTTGGGCGTGAATATTAGAGATTGAATAGATTTCAAAGTCAACAATGGTTAGTTGCTCGCCACTTGTCCAAATATGTATATCAAGACACAAACACACATGCACACTTGCATATGAACGGCATCAACCTTAAGCACACTTATCTGATTTTAATGTGAATAAATGTATATATGTATGTACGGAATGTATATGACCATCCGGAAATCGTGTATAAGAATATATTTTGAAAATATCTGCCAAATTTTCTCTTAAGTAACGGGAATGAATTAGATAATGCTAGTGTAATGTCGAGTGATGAGCTACTCCAAGAGTTAAATAGCTGAAATTTTGGCATTTAGTCGGGAAAACAGGTACGTAGAACATGCTGTCGTTGGATTGAATGGCATCAACTACGACCACCGATGAGCAAATCGACCTAGGCAGAATCAAAACTGGGATTTTGTCCGACCAAGGGTTATGGCCCCAATAAACTAAACCGGTCCAATGCAATGAATCTCACTCCTCCTCTTTCGTCACTAGCTGACCGCTAGCCAGTAGTACTTGGGACAAACGTTGATGCCAAGGCAATCGGTCAACCGGTTTTACACAGGATGAAGCTTAGGATGCCAAATTACTGCCCGCAGAACGGGGCGGGATGCTATTGATGCCGCCGGTTCAACATCTACACAGCGAGGCATGTATGCTCCCTGTTATGGATCGTAACACTATGATCAGCAAGCAATTCCTGATGGGGTGCTATCGTAGGAACCGCCCCAGACGGCAAGTGCAAACGGTTGAGCCACCTCCAAGACACGTTAGAAGGAATCACCACACACACAAAAACCACTGGAACTCATAGTACACAAACAGAATATATCAACATTCACCGAGTGACACTTGCCATCTTTTTGGATAACATTATCAGAGTTCAACTGCCACCCATCGCAGATGAAGGGCTTCTGCTAGCTCGTGAGATCCGAGTTAACTGGCAGAATAACGTCCCGGATATTTCGCAGACTAAGCTCTTACTTATCCAGAATTGCCCAATACATACCCAACATGTGACTGACATGTGAAGTTCATCTGCACTACACTAACCACCTCTTCACATGCAACCTTGATCTCGCTCATGTAACACCCCTTTCCGTTTCCTGTTTCCTAGGCCTACCATTAGATGACATCAACGACATCGACCGATGACTTCAAGAACTGTCACTCCAGCAGTATTTCCCGTAATTGTATGGGGAATGTTTATGCTGCAGCAACAAAAACAACAACAACATCAGCCACTGATAATTTCACAGCTTTAGGCATGGTGAAAAAAACTCAGAAGGTGTGGTCAATATCAGACCGTTAACCAGCTCCCAGCGAATTTCAAAGAATCAGCTGATTGGCTAACGTAACTGGGGTCATAACAGCGGGTTTACAAATAAACTGAGATTGTTTTGGTTATACGCAAAAAAAAAAAGCCAACATAGCCTTCGCTGAACAACGACTGATTGGACGAGTATGCGAATACGTATGAAATGAGAGAGCCGAGTTCTTCTGCCGAAACCCCAGTGACGTGACAACCGAAGTTACTCGCCCTCTTTCGTTTTTTACCATAGCTAAAGGTCAAACCTGCTAATCTATCATACTTGGCACTTGGGTAGGGTTTTGTAAACGCCTACAACAACAAAAACCAATCGTGTAAGCGTACGTTACTTTAATGTGTTATGCATATCTTTACAAGTGTATTTCTACAATAAAAAATGTCTTTGTTCTTTCTAGTAATTTATAAACAAACATCTTATCGCAAGTGTTTCATAGATAAATTTGTTTAGCTATCGCTTGTAATCATATAACTGCAAGACATATAAATATGTACAGGGTGCGCCATCTTTTATGCCGATATGTAAGAGCTGAAAAACTTTGTTATTTACCAACCGATCGACTATGCATCGAAAATAGTCGTTCTATTGTTCTAACTCAACGCGCATTTCGCAAAAAGTATCGCGGCAAACAGGCACCGTCTGACAATACTATTCGTCGTTTGGCGTCGACTTTTTTTGAGCACGGGACAGTAGGAGATCGTCAACATGCCGTTCATCAACGACCAAGACGTTCCCATGAACTTGTTGAAGCAGTGAGGGAGAGCGTTGCCCAGGAGCCAACAGCGTCGTATCGTCGTTGAGCTCAGCGTTTTGGCGTCAGTGAAACCGCAATGCGGCGCATTGTTGGATGATTTATATTTGTTTCCGTATAAAGTGCAATTGACACAAAGAATATTGCCGACAGACTGTTCACGTCGCTTGGAATAGGGTCAAACAGTCGCTCGAATGGTTGACACTGATTCCAATTTTTGGAAGCAAATTTTAATGACTGACTGGCACATTTTAACCTCTCTGGCAGCGTGAATAAACAAAATTGCCGTATTTGGGGAATTGAGAATCCACACGAGATCCATGAAACGCCTTTGCATGACCGGAAAGCAACTGTTTGGGCCGACATTTGCGCCAAAACCATCATTGGGCCAATTTTTACCGATAAAACGAAACGGTCGATGGAAACCGATATCAACGCATGAGAAAGGTTTAGACGGTTACTGGTTTCAACAAGAAGGTGCAGCATGCCACACTGCGGATGCAACAATTGAATTTCTGCAACGAAAATTCTCGGGACGTCTAGTGTCAAAAAGAGGCGACATCGACTGGCCCTCCAGATCACCTGACTTAACCGCCCCGGACTTCTTTTTGTGGGGTTACCTGAAAAGTAAGGTTTACGCCAACAAGCCGCAGACTATTGACCAACTTAAGGCAAACATTCGTTCCGAAAACGACGCTATAAAACCTTAAATGCTTGACAGGGTGATTGTTAATAAAGGTGGCCACTTGATTGATATTGTATTCAAAAAAAAATTTTAGTAAATTGTAAATAACCAAACCAAATAAAAATACCTCACTAATACAAATCAGATGTTTTTTTTTTCAAAGTTATTCAATGTTTTCATACCGACATAAAAGATGGCGCACCCTGTATATGAATATGTATATACATATATATAAATATATATGACATGCATTTCAAATAGCTGTAATCAGTAAGATCTTAGAACACTTGACAAAACTTGCTTCTTACACCGCTGCTACAATAACAAGTTTTTGCAAATGGTCACTCCACCGCGATCACAAAAAACCCTCTCAAGCCATCGAGAGTCAATAAATATCCATTATTGTTGTTTTACTTGTAATAGAACAAAATATATGAATGTTGCTGAAATGACTGTCCTTGGCCGTCTAAAATTCGGGTTGTTTTACTACTTTGAATATAAGCGCCCATTTACACAGGGAAACATTTTGTTCGTGGGAAAAGGATGAACGGAGAAGAGAGAGGGGTTTTGTCTCCCTTACTGGCGACACACATTGTGCTTCTTTTTCGTATTGTTAAACTTAAAGTTGATTGCAAGCCATTTTTTGACACTCACTTCATTTGTTTCCTTCTCTTGTGTGTGAAAGTTCTGAGTTCTGTCTTGGTTTTCAATCAAACGGAAGAAATCAACGATGGCACACATCAGACCGCTGTTTGAGAAATGCAGGATTATTTTTGCTAATAAAGTAAGTATAATTTAAAAAACTTATGGGATAGTTTTATTTTGAATTCCAATTTTTTCCAAATTTTCATTTCTAGATACTCAAATTAATTTTAAGTTAAGTTTTTATATATAAAGTATTTTTAATTTAATTTCATTTATTCGAGTACAAAAATATATGTATGTAAATAAAAAAATGTTTATTATTTAACCAACTCAGATTGCTTTCTTCATGAAATATTTAAGAAACTATTGGCAAACGTTATCCGCTTTATATTTTCGCGGATTACAGAATATATCCGAACCAGAAGATGCAAAAGTAAGCGTCAAAAGCAACGAATGTTGCCGAAAACAATTTTGCCCGTGTGACCACGAATTAAATATCAAATTTTCAGTGCCTCCCTTCCAGATGTCTCCGTGTGTGTGATAAATTGGCACTAAGCACTCTATTAAGGGCATATACTTTTCAATGCACGTAAAATCCGATTAACGAAAATAAGTCCCAAAATGAAAAAAAAAACAAATTAAAATAAATAAAGATCCGTTGGCGGTCTCGTGTGTGCTGCATACTTACAGACATTTGAATGAAAACCCAGTACGTGGATTCTTAACAAAGCAATGAAAATGTATATAGTAAACTACTTTTAAGCGCAAAAAACGTATTTATATATGAAGGTAAAAATTGTTGAAGTTCTGTAAATTTTGTTGTCCGAAGTCCATAAAAACATTTACATAAATACTTTGATACTAGTAAATAAGGTTTGTTATCATTAATCTTAATCTCTTTACGACTTTGGCTCTTAAATGCACAAAGTGCATTTATTTCTGTCATTTCTTACACACTTTCTCACCTTTTATCCTCATCACTTAGGAAAAACGCATATCCTTTCTTTTTTGCCGATTTATTTAAACACAGCGAACGTCGAAATTTTTTCGCCAAAGGCTTATTCGTTTCGCGCACGACCACAAGTTTTAAACTACCGCTACGTCTGCGCAGATATTCGTACTTTTCATACAAACTATGCCAAATTATGCGCAACACATTTGCACCCACACCACCAATACCGTTGCTATTGGCACTACTTTCGTTATGAGTTTTCTTTGGAGCTGCTGCTGCTGAACCGTGCAACTCAACTGTTGAAGCATACAAATTTTTACCCGATCGAGATTCGCACATTCTGCTTGAAAGGCGTTAGTTCTGTAACTTTACTCTATATAAGTAACACAAATTTGAAATGAAATGTGTAAACACAAAGTATTGTCCAGCTGGACCGTTGTTGCAAGACTAAATGTATGCGGATGAATTTCAAACCGACGAGGACGTAAAACCATCACATTCGCTGCGCGCGTTTATCATTTAATTTGTTCAATTAAAGAACTTAGTGATAAGATGTGAAGGTACCATAGAATTTTCGAAGCGTAATCATGTACATATGTAGGTAGGTTTATTGTACTATAATGTATTCGGTTTTTTAGTGTATGAATGTGCATATGCATGTGTGGGAAGGGAGTGCGGTGAAATGTGAGAATCTAACTAAACAGCCATTTGTAACTACAATACACTAATACTAATTTTAGCAAACAAACATTGGCAATTGTTGCATATAAATGTAGGTATATTTAAGTATCTATGTATGTATGATACATGAATAGGGGAATGCCAAATGCTCAGATTCTCCTTCGCATTTTTCGAAGCAAAGTAGATCAATACTCTGCGTCGTTGAACTCGAGTTCTCAAAATTATATACTGAAATTAGCCCACAACAGACCAACTCTCGATCGATTTGCATTCCATTTAGCATACACAAATACCAGGTCATTGACTATGTTGGACGTAATACGCATATATATGACAGACGCGACTATCGCCCATTTGTCGGTAAGTCTTATCGCAGAAGGAACAAGTGAATTCTTTTAAAATAATAATTACTTCAATGATCAGCTAAGATGCAATTACATATACGTACATATGTACACGTGCATATACTGGAATTAAACCTTCAGTAAGCTACGTACACTCCGTGACAAAACGATAGCTCATCTACATTTTTACCAGTTAGACTTTTTTTGGATTTTTATGATTTTTTTTTATAAAAGTATAACTCATTGTCTTGGACTATGACAGCATCCGATAAGGCGTTCCTTGGAGTGTTTGAGAGAAAGGTTATGCAGAAGATTTTAGGACCATTGCACGTTGGTGAAATTATCCGGCTCTGAATGTATTCGATGCGGAACCAGCTGGTGGTAGCAGAGGAAGAGGAAGGTCTCCTCTGTGTTGGAAAGATCAGGTGGAGAAGAACGTGGTTTCACTTGGTGTTTCCAAGTGGCACCGGTTAGCAAGAGAAAGAAACGACTAGCGCGCTTTGTTAAACTCGGTCAAACTCGTCTAAGCGGTTATCACGCCAATCAAAAACTATATCACAGTGCGTCTGAAATGGATTTAAATAAAAAGTCCTTGCAATCAACATTTTTTCCGATTTTTCAATTTTTTATTCTATTTTAAGACCAAAACAAAGATAATCGAAGAAGTCATTTTTATGCAAACTCACTTTTAATAGTTTTTGTCATCGATAATGCACGCAACGATCAATTGGTAATTCCGAAGTGTAAATATGAATTTTTGTATCATATATAGAAAAGGAAAAAAATTATAAGAAGTCAACGTGACATTTTAGCACTTACACTATATTATATAATATTAAAATTCAATAATCCACTGCATACCGAAAATTTGTCTAGAATTAAAAATCGTGGCACCCAATTCCGAAAGTTTGAGGAATTTTTCTATTTTTTTATTTAAATTGAACCTTGGATTTATATGGTTTTTTTTTAGATAATGCTATAATATTTTTAAATGCTATACTTTTATAAAAAATAATAAACAAACAAAACTAGAGGAAAAGCAAAACAAGTCAAAACTGGTGCTATCTTTTGACGCAGGCTGTATAAGTTGTATGAACTTGTACGTGCATACGTGCATACATAGAGATATACCACATACACATACAAGTTTTTCAAATTAATAATAACAGATATTCATTGTATGTGATTTTTATTTCAGAGATTAATATAACAAATATAAACAATAATTCAAGGATCTTTTAAAACTTTAACTAGTGACAATAGGAACAAAAAGAAAATATTAATGTGGTCATTAAAATATATACGAGGGGGATTCAAATAGTACCCGTGCTAGAAATGAAGGCACACCCTTTCATTTTTATTTATATTTTTTTCAACATAGTTCCCTTTTAGAAAGATACACTTCTCCCAACGCAACGGCCATTTTTTTAACTTCTCCAAAAATAGGATTTGTCGAACTCTACAAAATACGCCTGTTGTTGTTGTAGCAGCATAAACATTCCCCATACTAAATACGGGGAATGCTGCTGAAGTGACAGTCCTTGGCCGGATATAAATCCGGGTAGTTTCGGTAACGTAGAACCGACTGTCATGGAAACGAGTTTGTCACAGTTTGTCTACTCTGACAAAATTCGCCTCTGTCTCGGTGATGACTTCATCGTTTGAACTAAGTTTTTTCCCCACGAGCCATTTTTTCATGTCAGGGAATAAGAAAAAGTCGAAGTCGATGCGGCAGCAATTCATGCAGTTTGGCGGCGACAACTCCGGATGAATGAGCTGGTGCGTTATTAAGGTGAAACACCACCTTGTTTGTTGCCGAATGCAGCAGTGTCTCCTTCAATTTTTTGTGAAAGCGGTCCAATAACTCATTGCATATTGTCCAATGATCCTCCTTCCTTTTTCTACAAAATCCATGAGGATGACGCCGTTCGCATCCCAAAAAATCTTACGTTCGCATCCTATGATCCTTCCGGCCAATGAGCCTGTCTTCGCCTTCTTTGGAGCAGATTCGCCGGGAGAAATCCATTGTTTTGATTGTTGCTTAGTTTCTGGTGTGTAATGATGAATCCAGATTTCATCAACGGTAACAACTCGAACCAAATATTTCTTCGAGTCTCGCTTAAATTGCTCCAAGCACTGCTTCGAAGTTAACAGCCACATTCGCTTGTTGGCTAAAATATTAATTGCCGGTCCGGTCGATACACCTATAGCCTCTGTTATGTAGCGCACTTTCTTTCGTCGATCAGCGAGAATCATGTCGTGGACTTTTTGAATGGTTTCCTCGGTAAACTCGTCTGTCAGGTGTCCAGGTCGCTCCTCACGCTCAAAAACGGTTGTTCGCCCATGTTTAAATTCGGTGGACATAGATGATGAAGTGTCCCCATAGACAGCATCCAACTTTGCTTTTATCTCCTCGCATTTTTTCCCATCCAAAAACAAAAATCGAATTACCGAACAATTCTGCTCTTTTTCTATCTTAGCGAAAATCACGAATCATGTCTTACTCGAATAGCTCCCAAATCCAAACTAATCAGACCAATCAATCAGTCTGAAATTAGTTTTGCCGTCGTTTGTACGACATGATCTAGACAGCGGAGCAGCTGAGTCTTAATCCGATACACTATATCCATGCATGCATTTAATGTATTTCCGTTAACTTGCCTGTATGTCATGGCGAATTGCACTAAGTTTTCCTTTAAAACAGTGTCAAATTATGAGTAAATAATCATTGTTTGTTTCTAAACATTGAAAGGAAGTGTATCAATCATCCCAACAGTTTTGCTACATAAAAAGTGAACTGATTTTCAAAAGCCTGCTATGAAATTTTTCTGAACTGGTGAAGCAGTTAAAGCGTAATTATTTTGATTTCTCTGTGGCTCATCAAATTAAGGGTAGAGCACCTCATATACATATGCTGTACAACGTGCGTAAAGCATCTTACAGGTTAGAAACGCTGAGTCGAAACTCAACATATTTGGGGAAGGTACAGCGCTCAATCAATCTAATGTGGTTGGTACCGTGAGACATAGTGACGGGTATGTTATGATTTGGGGAGCAATGACGGCAAATTGAGTGGAGTCGTTTTGCTTTAGTGAAGCCACTATATCTGAAATAAATTATCTAGAAATATTGAAGGGCCACATATATTTCCAAAAGTGTCGAAAACTTACAGTTACAACGACCCAAAGCATACTACGTTGATTGCAAGGGAATGGTTGCTTTACAATGTAAAAATAAACGTACTATATTGAGCCCAGATCTCAATCCCATGGGGTACTTGTGGGCCCATATTGAGAGCGAATTGCGCAACGGCAGATGAGTGGTAAAAATTACCTTAAATTAACCATTCAAAAAATATGGAAAAATATTCCAAAATATTTCCCCAAAACTCTAGTAGACTCAATGTCGTCTTCAAGCAGCATTTAGTGCAAAAGGTATACTGCAAAAATTTAAAATATTTAAAATTTAAAATTTAAAAAATTTAGAATTTGTTTAGTGAAAAAAGTCACTTTATCTTGATAATGTGAAGTCGAACCGAATTTTGTAAAAATCAAATTCAATCAGATGCTTTGTGGGCTGCATATATTATATTACTTGGTAACCAATATTGTGGCACGTACTAAGACCATCTCTGAGAATGCCTTAGTCGACACTTCTCAGATCTTGTACATGTACGAGTGCATATACATATTATGTATTACTCACCTGCCGGTCCCATTGCTTGTGGTGGTTGCATCATTGGTTGTCCAGGTTGTCCTGGTGGCGGCATTCCCGGTTGCGTAACTACTGGACCTTGTGGACCAAATCCAGGCGAAGGTTGAAAGCCACCGCCACCATTGTACAGTGGCTGTGGTTGAGCCATACCGCCATATGGAGGCTGTGGACCACCAATATTTGGAGGAACTTCACCGTAGGCAGGCATTTGTGGTACGGGCGCATAGCCGCCGCCCTGTGGCGGGCCAGGAGTAAAACCCTAATCAAATGAAAATAATTGATAAAAATTACGTCTTAATAAATGAAATATAAAATTATACAATAACACAGTTTATTTTCTTATATTGCAATTTGTGGAGTACATTGAAATTCAGCGACTTCGTTAGTCGCAATAAAGATAAAAACTATCACAATAATACATATGCATGTATATAGGTATATAGACTTATAGTTAGTGAGTAAAAAATATTCGGGGTTTTAAGATTTGTTTTCGATTTGATGAACATTAAGGGCTTTGATGTGATATTCTGGCAACTTTGGAAAAAATGTAGTGTAAAAAATCGACCATTGTTGCACGCAAAGCCTTTTGAATCGACATCATACAAATTTTGCTTGCACTATTGCTTTATTTTCTTCCTTGGTATTTTCAATAATTATTAATAAAAAATAATTATAATAGAAAACTCCATTATTTTTACTTATGTACGTATTCACCTTCACTTTTCTATTCAAATTGGTGCTGAACATCGGAAAAGTTTCAATTTAAGAATATGTAATTATAAAACCAAGATAATTATTATTTATTACACCCAGTCTTATATTCGATCATGGCAAGTAATTCACAAGGAACACTTTGAACGCGGTTCTTAATAGTGTCAGGAAGAATTCATTTCCACACCCTAGTGGCAAAAGACGGCTTTTCAGAATCGAAAACTCTTCTTGCCAGGATTCCCCACAAGTTTTCCGATGTCCTGTATATAAGGCTGGATATGATAAAACTGGGGTGCAAAGTCTTTGCCATTTGAAAAGGCGTGTTGTCCTGAAGATGCTATCCATTTTGTAGGGCACCGAGATGACAATTTAAGTTCAGTCTTTTTACTACTTTAGATGAAGAAGCTCTAGTGGCAGACATTTCACTGAGCGCACAACGTTTTATGATCGCATAATCTTTGGAAGAACGCCCTGTGATCTTTTACTGGACACAGTTTTCACGCCCAAGCCTCAAAATTATTTTAACAACTCTTCTCTTGGCGCTATTCCGCAGTTCCTGAGATTTAATAAAGGTAATAAATCTATGGCTGCCGCCGTAGATGAATGGGTTGATGGCTGACTACCATTCGGAAGTACACAGATTCGAATCTCCGTGCATGAAACACCAAAATGCCCCTCGGCAGGCAGTGGCAAACCACGAAGTGTATTTCTGTCATGAAAAAAGTCCTCATAAAAAATGATGTACCACTCGGCGTCAGCTTAGGTCAACATCAAGACGTGGAACAACATAAAGACGCACACCTCAAATAAAAGGAAGAGCTCGACCAAACACCCAATAAAGGGTGTTGAATGAAATAATAAAAATGTTTAATCTGAATAAAGAAAATTGGATACGCAGTTTTATAACCCATTAAATTATAGTATAATAAGGTTAAATTTCGATTAAAATTTTTCGAATTTTTTGTTAAGGAACAAGTAAAAGTCAAATTCCAGTTTAAGCCTTTTAAAAACGTTAATATCTCGAAAACTACTAATTAATTATATCTTTTTGAGTTTCTGAAAAAACTTAATTTCTATGAAAAAATACAAAGAAAGGTACAAAAAACATTTTGGTGATTATACACTTTATGGAATAAGTGGAAAAATTTATCAAAAAAAATTAAGCGTGGTACCAATCAATGCGTATTAACCCCAGCATTACAAATCTGAAGTAACAAAATGTTTTTCCCCTTCAAAAGTTATTAACAAAAAATACCTATATTGTTGCTCTTTTCAATCACTAAATACACGAAGATTAGTACACTTAGAGGTCAAACTTCACTTTCTCTTTACACAAAGTAATATATATATTTAAACAATATTTCCCACGAAAACACGGCAAATATCATATTAACATTAACTTAAATATATTGTAATCAATTTTTCAATTTTTTGACTAATTTTTCCACTTATTCCATAAAGTGTATATATATATACTAACTCTTTTCTCCGACAAGTCCAATTACCAGAGTATTAATAAGTTCATGAACAAGTAAATTCAAATATGATACCTTTCTTATGAAATGAGCATAAAAATGTTCTATCGAACAAGGTATATTGAGCAGATAGTAGCAGTAAGCAGCATTTTTGTTCGTTTTTAAATTGTCAAATTTTGTCTAAATTAGATTTTGACATTCCAAAAGCAAAAATAGAATATAATATATTGTTGCTATTTTTGCTCTACTAAACCCAGGTTTTGTTTTTTTTTTCTGGCGAAACGGTGCGTAATCTTTATTTATTACCAACATTTTTTCGCTGGAGGAAATCCAAATGTCGGCTTGAATTTTTTTTTACTGTTCTACAATGAGCGAAATAAATCAAATTAATTTTTGATATTGATATACGAAGACATTATTTTGATATAATGACGACATTTTTAGTTGTTTGTAGCGTTGTACAAGATTACTTTAACGCCCCTTTTAAGGAAGTTAATTTACATACTCACATATGCACCCGGTGCTGAGGGCCCATAGGCTCCACCTTGCGGCATATTAGGTGCAGTCCCTCCTGATGGATACCCAGCTCCAAATCCTGGCGGCACATATCCGCCCTTATTTACATTACTCATCGGCATCGACATTGTGGGTTGAGGTGTTCGATTTTCTTTTAACAAGTTTTCTGTGATAAGTACTCCTCGCCTTCTGAGAGAATCAGTCAAGTCCTTCGGATATATATTCCTTCCAGGGGTAAGCAAAACGCAGGACTAGAAACAGAAATAAGGAAGACTACACTCCAAAAGTTGTCAGGTTTTACATTATGTTAGAACTGCAACACCATCTATGACATTATCGATAATAAAAAATCATCGTCACTATCGATTTCTTACCCTAACAACTCTTTCATTTATTTACACTTACTGATTTCTTACTACTAGACATCTCTATACTAAATTTATGATTGCGTTAAAATGGTAAAAATTTAATGAATTTGACAATTGATGTTATAAAATATTTTAAGCCATATATTGCCAACATCTGTGAAGCAATGGGCTGTCATTTTTCATGTTTGATAACCAATTGGTATATTTTGTGACGCTCACATTGACAGTGTCTTTGATATAATTTTAGTTTTTTCCCTTCTTTGCAAAAGAGACTCGCCCAGAATCTCAGCGTCCTTCTTTCTCTTCATCGTATATATCAAACTATCACGAGCGCGGGTACAACTTATTAGTTTACTTGATGACATTTCCAAAATGACGATAACACAGCATGACAATGCCTACACTTAAAATATTGAAGCGAGTACAGTGTTGGAAAATGAGGAAATGTCGATGGTCAAACGTCATTTAATACCTTTTAAATATTAATATCTCGAAAACTACTTGGCCGTTAGAAAACATAATTGAAAATGTAAATGAAAGAAGTGGCCCACAGCTACGTGTTTTTAGAATTTTCATAAACATGTAATTTCTCCTTATTTTGTTTGTTTCGTTCGTTTAATTTGTATTGGAAAGAAGCCTATCGTTAGACTTGTAGAAAAACGAAAAGTAAAGTAACTGTCATCTTTTGTATTGAATTCGCCTTGCACGGTGTGTGCAAGTTTGAGCGCCGATTTCCGTGCATAAATTTAAGCGACGGCAGAAAGCAACCCTACATATGGAATTCAACAAATATTTTTGGAGGTGCGCTCTTGTAACAGTACACACATTGTATAACTAAACTTCAGCATTTTATGAGTTTTCTCGTTAAGTGGAATACCCCTAATACATATATATAAAATGGTATTTGAAAAGTATCCCCTAAACGCTGTTAAAAAAAAAAACATTTAAAAATTTAGATTCATGCTTCACTATTTTCATTCAAAATACCGCTCTTAACAATTATATTAATGTGAAAAATTCTTCTTCTTCTTCTTGAATGGCGCGATAACCGCTAAGCTATTTTGGCCGATTTAACTCCATATGATACCAAGTCCTCCAGCTGATCTTTCCAACGCATAGGAGGCTTTCCTCTTCCTTTGCTACCGCCAGTCGGTACCACATCGAATATTTTCAGAGCCGGAGCGTTGGAAAAATTACATCATTTTAATGTCCACTATGAGCACGTCTGCAGGCTGTCATACTAGAATTAAAACTTAAGGTCTCGTTATGACATCGCATTGAATTCAGAAATTTCATCTGTGCAATGCCATTGATAGCTCTCGCTTTTATAAAAAAGAACCGAATACTCCAGAATACTAATTTATTGCAATTTTCTCATTTAAGTACATATTCAAAGTAGCTTTATTGTAAACATTTTAAAAACGCTTGCATTATAAATATAACTTTAGTCTTTTGATATTGTTATTGTAAATATTAATAAAAAATATATAGTCACGGAGTTATAAAAGGCGGAGTTTGGTGGCTTGTTTGAGAGCATTTTAATTTGTAAGTATTTCCTTAGTTAGCATGAAATTATAAAAAGTGAAAAAATATCGAGCGCAAAATTATTGATGTGCGTGTTGAGTATAGAGGAATTAAATTCTTCAAGTCGTAGCAATGCTTGCTGTACTGGCTAAGTTGGTAAAATGTTTTTAACATTTATTTAGTATTCAAAATGCACCATGTCCTACAAAATTAAAGAAATAAATTAATAAAAGTGTGTTTTTTTTTGTAAATGATTAATTACAATAAGAAAAGTTGCTGCTAAAATCACTGCCTTCATGCGTACGTCCAATTCGATTGGAAATTTAACGCCAAAATAATCAGCATCTGTAAATACTTCCTTGTTTATGCCTGTCCACTGCTTTGAGATTTTTCCTATTTTGTCACCATTCATCGCGAAAATCTACACGTCGATAAAATAATGTATACATATACCAAAATCACAAATCTTTTTAAAACTATTATGCGTACTACATGTATGTAGGTATGTATGTATGATATAAATGTTTGAGTTTTAGTTTTCGTCACTTACATTGAACTCTACATCAGCGCAACACTTGAAGGTACAGCGTGGACCACGTATACGCAATACTTCTTCTCCATAAGCGTTCTTGATTAAATATAATGGACGTAATAGTGACCACTCTTGCTCTACACTTCCAATAACCGTTCCCGGCGGCGAAGATACCTCTAACGTTTGTAAACAACACGGAAAACAACATGACTCGCATCTTAGTGGTCTGTATATATGTAAGACTTCATTCTGAAAATTATCAAGCACTTGTATATCAAATGGACGGCAGGAGCCGCACACGTTTCTGGTCAAACAGTGCGTGTCCTCGACAGCTAAGTACACATTTTCACCAGCCGAGTTCTTTATTTTTGATTTATTTTTCATTTCACAGCCGAAAAAAACTTCAACCAAATCCACTTGTTGCTTTATAAGCAATTGGTCAACAGCCGTTAGATATTCCAAGCCAGATGGACAGTTAGGTATTCCGATAGGAATACTCATCCAAGTCTCTATTAAGAGGAAAATGAGAAAGATCTTATAAACATTTACACTTAATATCTGCATATGTACATACATATGTATATATGCATACATAAGTGCGAAAACATTAAACTACCTTGCGGTCCCATTGTGGCTCGTGGCTGTCTCACAATTGGTGGAGCATCTTGTGGGACACCTTCATAGTCACGATTTTTTTGCATTCTGAACGTTCCTTATCGCCTCAAAATTGAATGTAATCGTAGGCACTTTCGGTTTTAAATGTGTTATGAGAATATGACTATTGTCACGAATCTATCATTCACTTGTTAAGCTATCTTCAGCGTTGTTTATATGATTTTGATTATTTTGGGGCTCGCTGTGTTATATTGTATCTCTATTTAAAGAAGTTTTCAGCCATTTCTCAAAAATTAAAAGAACTAAATAATAAAAACTGTGTAACAGACACTCCTTAAACAAAAAAGGTAAAATGAAACCACAACAAACGGGCAATAGATAAAAGACAAAACAAATCGATAAAGAAATATACGAATGCCACATGAATGCATTGGAATTGGCGTATATACAATTTCTATAACAATCAGTTTAGAAATTTCCTTTACCTTTTAATAGAAAATTTTGCGACATGATATGTTGTGTACTTGCGGTACATGCATAGCTAGCAATTATTTAATTTTAATTTTTAAGTAAATAAACCAATGACATATTTGAAGGACACCCAGTGTTGTGTATCTACTTTCTGTGGTCGAAAATACAACCTTGTGCTTGATTTTTTCATGCTGGTGTTAAGAGAATTAAAATAAGATATAGCGGGTATAGCAGCTGATTTTCTTTTTTCTTGGTTTTTGGAAGTTTTGATATACAAGTTATCCCTTTTGCGTTTTTGTTTTGCTTGTTTGTTTACATTCTGATAGAAATTTCGATCACTTTCATTTGCAAACCATAGAATAGCAAGAAAATAACAAAACAAATCAGCTGCTCTGGTAAAAGCACCTTGTTAGTTTCAAGCAGGGTTGGGGAATACGATCTGCGAAATTGTTTAAAATCTCATTAAAAATGTACTTTTTGTAAAAAAATTTTACTATTTGTTTCCGTAAAAAATTAATTTCTTTATTAAAAAAATATTTTCATTTTTTATAAACATAACCTTTTTACGGTTTACTTTTTAGATTTGAAGTTTAAGTTAAAATAATACAGTTTATCAATCCAAAAGCTTTTGTCCCCGGTGATATATTTAAAAATATTTTCACAACTAATTACTTTTTAACTATTGTTGTATGTTAATGGTAGTGTTATATGCTAATGCCACCATTTATAACATATTTTGTAACCAACTGTTAGCAGGCACTTCCAGGTGTCGTTGTAAAGTTGTTGAAAAACTTTGCTGGCGTGTCTAGATATTATTGCATCAATTTAGCTATCTTATTTATTTTCATATTTGCTGCGAGTTTTGAAATATATATTTTCTTTTCATCGCTATATTTAAATGCCGAATATAATTGAAGCAGGAGAACTTTTAAATGGGCTATGTTTGCAAAATGTACTCGGTTCATTAATGAAAGTAAGTATTGATTTCAAGCAATAGCCGTATAGCGCAATAGTGTTCTTTCATAGGTAGCGATGTAAATGAGAAGGACATCACGTTTATTTTTACCATAAAGGGTTTTCCAATAAAACGTGTTATTAGAGGTCTTTTTCCGTAAAAGACCAATGGTTTTGCTGCTTGTGTGGCACGTGTGTGGCCGTCTTGTTGAAAATAAACGTTGTCCAGATCAATACCATCCAATTCCGGCCATAAAAAATTGTTAATCATCTCTCGATAGCACAATCCATTCACTGTAACTGTTGCTCCAGCTTCATTTTCGAAAAAGTAAGGTCCAATGACTCTGCCGGACCATAAACCACACCAAACAGTCACACGTTGAGGATAGAGAGGCCTTTCAACAATAACTCTTGGATTTTCTGAGTACCAGGTCCGAAAATTTTGCATGTTGACGAAGCCACCGAGGTGGAAATGGCCCTCATCACTCAAGATGATTTTTCGATGGAATTCCGGATCATTTTCATACATTTCATCGACCAAATCCGCAAAGACACGACGTTTTTGATGATCGGCCGGCTTGAGCTCTTGTGTTAACTGGACTTTATAAGCCTTAATACCCAAATCTTTATGCAAAATACGGTGTAATGACGTTTTTGGAATGCCTAATTCCAAAGAACCACGAGGAATGGACACACCTGGGGGGAATGGACAATGCGTGGTTTAGGCGCGTCTCGTTCCATTTTTATTAATGACGTAGTTTCTACTTGTCAAATATCAAAAAATGACAGCTTCAAAAGTGACATCTACCGAAATAGCGGGCTATTCAAAATAACACCCCTTATTGGAAAATCCTTATATAAATCGACGAGCAACTAATGTTTAGGTGTCGAAAATACTGGATTGGACCCAAATAGGGTGTTTTCTTGTGTTATTAAAATCACTTCTGCCGGAGTGACAGTTCTCGACTGGATATAAATTCGGGTCGTTCCGGTAATGTAGAACTTTAAAAGTTTACACTTAGTTACTAACCTAACTTCATATCACTTCATGTTTCTGTCAGCGCTACCAGTTACAAAAGGCTGTGTTGCCAACTAACAACGTTCTCTCCGATTATACATTAAATCAGATGTCTATAAGGATCGTATCGTTTTTGTTACAATGAGGTGCAAAAATTTTTCACCGGATCGTTATCATTGATCATTGGAATACAATTAAAGTGTACTGGGTCAGTTCAACCGCAACAGATCTTTTTAGATGTCACGTTTGGAAATCGAAGAGTTCAATTAAATCTTATCGCTTATGAAGGATGACAAATTCTGCTCGAACAAAGCTAGGGTCCCACAGCTCACTATAAGGCCTTTTCTATACGCCACTTCTTTGCTCGATTAACTTTACGTAAAATTTGCATGCAAAAGCAACAACAAGATTCGTCTCTAGTGAGTATGGTTATACCACATCACTGTCTTACAAACGCATATAGCCAGCGTTGCCAATGTGTGTTCATTTATATATACTACTAGTTAGTTGGTTCATCTATTCGCACTTGCTAACGCTTGGTGAAAAGAAGAGACCAATAGAATAGGAATTGTGTGTGAAAAGTGGGGACAAAGCATCCGTTCGAAAAAATAGGACTGTTTAATTTAATTAACAATTATATTCAAATATTTTCTTCATTACTTTGTTATGCTGGTTTTCATTTGTAGTCATTCTCAAATAAACTTATAATTCTGAAAACGTCCTCAAAATGGTAAAAAAAGTTCTATTAATAGGTTATCTCTCAATCTGTAATTAAAAAGGCGAAATTAGGGGCAAAGAAAAGAGGTTTTTATGATATCTCTCATAAAATTTTTGTTTTGTATTATTAAATATGCGTTCATATTACAGAAAAAAGCGTGTGCCCATGGACGTTTTGAACTATTATTGCTTATTCTAGAATTTAATATCGAATTTCGCATGCGTATTGCCCCCATAATTTTTGGAAACCTCAATAGATGTCGTTTACGGATTTCCTCCAGTTGTCTTTTCCTAGCAGCAAATTGCGTAATTAAACTTACTATTGCGTCTCTTTTCCTATTGTACATATCGTTAATAATAATTAAAAAACAAACCATAAACACAAAATAATTCACCAAACCAATTTCTATTAAGAAAAACCTTTCAAAACAGTCTTTACAGATGGTTGTCAATTTTGCAGCTAATCTGCTATATTTGAACAGGTAGATTAATGTTTGTGGATTTATTGCTAATCACTGCATATGTAACGTACTTTCATTGATGTTGATATAATGTAATTCTGCTGTGATGTTACAAACCTGTCACGTAGTCAGGGCCGTAGAGAGCATATCCGGGCCCCGGGGGAAAATTGCAAATGCGGGCCCTTTCCAATTATGTCTAATTCATATAATTCGAATTACTCTCGAGTCCGGGACCCTCTGAGAACTCCGGGCCCGGGGCAAAAAGTCTCCGATACCCCCTCCCCCCTCTCGGCGGGCCTGCACGTAGTGATGGGCGTTTTTCGATTGTTTGTGTTATTTATACTAATTAAGATACGGGCTGAGGAAAATTTACTGAAAACAAGTTGTGTTATGTTCCCTTTAAAAGATGAAAATTTATGAGAAGTCCCATAGAATTACCGATGATTGCTATAATTAATCTCGTTTAGTATTTTACAAACCCACAACGATATGTATCGGGTGTCTTCTAAAAGCTTGAGAACTTAAAATGACAATACAAACCAAAAACATTTTTGATCTATAGTTGATTAATTTTTGGAAACAAAAATTCTGTCAGAATGGCTCGATAGCGCTCGCCATTCACCGTAACGCTAACTGCTTGTTCATTTCGAAAGAAGCAAGCACTGATGATGCCGCCAGTCCTCTATTTAATTGTTTCAAAGTAAATTTTCACAATTCGGACGCGTTGTTCTGGCGTTAAACGATTCATGAAGACTTTCGAAACCTTACCATACTGAACAAAAATGTCAACGCAGTTGGCTATTCTCAGCGGTTAAACCAAATTTATCGATAGCGATAGTTCTCATGCAGCTAAAAAAACGCCCGATAATGCTGTCATGGGTCACAAGCTAGTCCGAGATATATTGGGGATTGCTATCTAAACGCGACTAGGAATTCGTTACCAGAGACTGCAACCAAACTGACGCTTTAACAATCGCCGGTAACAAGCTCGAGATGTTTTGGTCGATTGCTCAAAGATCTCTTGCTGCTGGCGCATTCGCACAGCTCCAAGTGTCAATCATATCCAGAGTTTTCTGCACTTTCCTACAGATGTTCATAAGAAAAGAGCCTGTTACCAAACAGGCAACGTCGTCCGTTGTGCGTAGACTCCCGCATCGTTTAAGGTGGTGAGCAGAGAATCGATAACCATGCGCCAGAGCAATGTGGACAGCAAACATCGAGGGCGGCCTCTATTAACCCCGGATGACACCAGGAGATCTACCTCTGCTCACACCGTGACGATTCTTTGGGCCAGCATCAAACGAATCCCTTTCACTAGCACCCGCTCTACGCCGTGCCTACTAGCAGAGCTGCACATACTACCAAAAGTGGCATTATCAAACGCCCTCTCTATTCCCAAAAATATACCCATAGCGTCAGTGGCGGCGCTAGACCAAATGTGTACGTCGGCGACATCAACTTCGCGAGGCCTCTTTACTTCGCAGTGAAAAAAACCGTAAAATTAAATGAGCCAAATTATAAAATAATTTATGAGTTAAACGAGTTTTATTGTTAATAAAATGATGACAAAAACTAATTACAAACAAAAATTAAAATAGTCGAACTTTTCGGCTTTTAGCCGCTATTTCAGCTTCGATAGATAGAACTAACCCGGATAGTCTGTCTTGGCTCATTGTGCTTCTCAAATAGGTTTTTATCAATTTCAACTTTGACAAGCTTCTCTCAGCGGAAGCTGTGCTGACCGGAACTGTGAGCATGATTCTAATTGTAATATAAACATTTGGATATATTTCTTCTAAATTATTTTCTAAAAAGTATTGGATGAGTAGGCGAAAGTCGTTGATAGTGTCTAGCGAATTAGTTTTTAAAAGCTGAAGTTCTTCATATAGTTCGAAAGGCTGTATATCACTGTTTTCGGCTTCCCGAAGTCTAGTACCTCAGTAAAATGTTTCAGAAGATCCTCTTTTGGCATAGATTTCAAATAATTGATATCATAAATAAAACCAAATTGCTCAAAATATTCATTGAGCACTATAAATCGACATTCGGTATCGACTATTTATTTATACCGTGTGTTAAAATAAATAACTCTGAACTGCATTTCAGGAGATTCAACTAGTTCTTTTTTCCTTAAATTAAGATTGAATTTCATAAGTACTTTTCTAAACAAATAATCTAGCTTCTGTTACGCTTTTTGCAATCAATAGCGACTTGCAAGTTGACTAGAACCGATTGCCATAGTTTACTTTCCTCCCTACATCTCTGTCTCTAGAGGGTCCTCCAGACATGATAACCTTAAATATTTTTTAGATAAGTTTGGTAAGAACGCAATGTTACAGGATACAGATTATAAGAGTTGGTTGATGATTATTACACAGGGAGGTCCTGGATAAAGTGAAAATACGAAAACCATGAATTACGATACATACCCGGAACATTTTTTGGCAAACTTTTTGTCGGAAATGAAAAAAAAAACGACTATACAAAATTTACGAGTCAGCTGGTAGGCATCTACTGCTGGATATAGGCCTCCCCTAAGAGCGTCACCTTGATCTGTCGCGGGCCGATAGTCTCAATGGTATTTGCACTTTATCCATGACCACCCTGTATATTTATGTACGTACATGCCACAGATCGAATATCTTTATTTCATAGTCACTATTAAGAAGGCAAAGGTAAGTAGTACCAACCTACTTATTTTGTTGAATACGTAATGCAGAAGCAACTTTTTATAAGCAAAGTCTTTCTATGGAGAAATGAAATAATTCGTTGTAGGTACCTATTCATTCATATGATTTTGTACTTATTGTAGGAACACCGCATGAGATAGGTATGTATGAAAAAAGAACTCTGTGAAAATAATTGTTACGAATTTTGACGCATACAAAATATACTCGAAGGCATTGGTCGGTAGGCGAAATATTTCTATTATTTCGAGAAAAAACACTAGCGCAGGTTTAAAAATAAGTAGGTAGGTACTTTACTTATCTAGGTAGGTAAATATAAAATTGAATCTATTTCTTTATTAATATTACGAGTATTTACGACTTATAAAAGATATAGGTAACTATTGATTTTGACGAAATAATTTTTCTTGATCACTCTGCCGAAAGTACGGTCTTTCTGACCGCATTTGACTCCAGGAAGAGCGACTTTTGAGGCCTGCTCGAGCCGCAGCGCGCTCTAGCGGATTACAAGACTTTCGTGGCCGGCTCGGCTTCGTCTCGGCCACCATTTCACACCCGCCAGGAAATCCAACTTTCTGGCCTTGGGTTGTAATATACTATAGTTAAAGTCGTTAAAAAGTTGATGTTAATTTACCTTAACATTAGGTATGAAATTAATAACAAATAACGTAAAACTTTTATCCACTAGAACTGTGAACTAGAACGTCGGGATGATGACTTTACAATACAATAAAAAGAAACTTTGCGCTTGCGAGTCTGTAAGTTGCCGTATGAAGAAATTTACTCTTACAGACAAATGAAATATAGATAAATAAACTAAACAACACGGGGACTCCCCGTCCAGAGTCTCGTGCGCCGTGCGCGAAATCGAGCGCTCGATATTGGTATTGGACGCTCATAATGAAGAGGACACACACATTATGTTTGTATATACCTATGCTAAACTAAGATTTTTTGCAGGTATAACTGATTTATTTATTGTATTCATAGGTTTACCTGCACCCATGAATTCAATTAATAAATAAATGATAAATGCCACACACATTACTTACAAACATTTTCACCCAATACAGATATTGTGTCAGGCAGTGTGTGTGAGAACACTCATTAGGGCGAAGCCAGGATGATTGACGAAACGAAAATAGATAGGTAACTCGTTTATCTGCGAGGCCCCCTCAGGCGCGAGGCCGTCGGCGGTGGCCGACGTCGCCGACGCCTAGCGCCGCCACTGCATAGCGTAGTCTCTCCTGTTGATGGCCAGTTTTACCCCAGCAACAAGGTTTTGCAGTGCCGCCTCGCAGGATTTTCCACTTTGATAGGCATGCTGAACTGGAGACAGAGGGTGAGCCTTCAGCGACTCAGGTGCTCATCCTCATGACGCTCTCGTCTAAATGACGCAGTAGTGCCCACCTCCGTACAAGATATCACATATCTCACAACTAGCGGTCAAGGCGTGGGAGCGATCGCCATGTTGTAGAGTTGGCAAAGCTGTCGTATACATAACTTTTTATTATGTTCTAAAACAGAGGTTCCAGCTTCTACTGGGAGCACACAATAAAATTTGGATTCACAAGGGGGAAAAAGTAGAGGAATTGCGAGCTGTATTGACGCGAGGCTGGCGTCAATGTCACAGTAAATCGCGAACGCTATCGCGCTATGATAAACAACTTTTTGATACCGGAAATTGAAGCCCTTGATCTCCACAACACTGGCGCTACTTCAAACAAGATGGCGCTACTTGCCATACAGCTCGTGAAACAATGGCTTTACTGCGTCGTCGCACTGTGGGACAGAAATTTCCAAACCGTCTCAAAAATAGGTTTTGTGAATTTTCGATATTGAATATTTTGTTTATGTACATATGTGACTAAATGTCCAATACATATTATATTGTGTTTAAACAATATTATTTAAATTATTTTTGTAAAAAAACATGACTTGCAAGTTGATGCATAAAATAGTGTCGATTATGATGCACATTATACTAGCAGTTTACAAGGTCATATTTTGATTATCTTCGATGCAAATCTATAAGTATTATACTATATATTGTTAGAAAGGTCATTCAATTTACTATTAAAAAAGTATTTAAATTTTATTTTTTGCAAAACTTGGAAAGGCATACATTTCTTTAAAGAATACCTTATTTTGTATGCGTATTAGAAACTTCAAATGGACTTTTGACAGTTAGCTCCGTTTGGCTCTCTCGTAATTTTAATATCATAACATAAAGTAACTTATGTAGAAGTAAAATCAAAAAGAAAATTTTGCCCCAACCTGCCCCAAAATTAATTAGACACCAAATTTCTCTTTAAGAAAAGGAAAACAATTTTCAAAAAATTTGAATTAAAGATCAATCAAAAATATATCTAAATAAATAAACACATAATCTTTTAGTTTGGTTGACATATCTATAGAAACAACACATTTTTTCATATTAAAACCCTTTGACCTTTGACCTCCAAATTAACCCCCATCCACGCGAAGTATCACAAAAAGATCATCTTATAGCACGATGAAGTTATTAAATCTCAGTTGTTTGAAAGTAAAGTTCTTAATAATTAACGAATTCTTGGAATAACGATTTTACTGTGCGCTTCTGCTAGATTGCGTAAACTTATTGTTAGTAAGTAGTGCATACATATGAATATACAACATGCACGCGCACGTTTGATCATGCGTTTGCAGCTCAAGAACAGTGACGAATTTTTGCGTATATTTGAAAGACATAAATAGTTATAAAATTCAAACAAATTTTTTTGCCAAATACTTAACAAAATGAGTGAATTTGTGGTGCCTCGACGAGAATTGTGCGTATTTTTCATTGACCACGGCACAACACCAGATGCTATAAAAAATTACTTAGAAGAACAATATAATTTGAACTCATTTAAAAGCGAATTTGTTTTGAAAAGTATTCAAAAACTGCTCTTATCAAAGTTCAACGATCGCTGGAGCAAATCTAGCCGAACAAAACAACGTTTTCTTCTTAATAACTCGACTTGGTTGGAAAGTGAATTTAAGGTACAATTCCAGGAAGTACCAATTGATATTACACCTAGAGCGTCTGGAGAACGTGGACGGCCACCAAAGTCTTATGATCATCTATCAGAGAAATCTAGAAAAAGGAAGCATATGGAATTGGTTCAAGAATATGGACTCGAGTATATACATAACGCATATGTCCAAGGATTGCGGTCTGAAGGAGAGTTCGATGAAGCTTCTGTTGTAGAAATGATGCGAAAGAGCGATAAAAAAGAAAAAAAGATTATAAAGGAAAAATTGTTGCGTGAAACTTGCAATGCAACCTGTTTTACGCCGGATGAAGCTTTAAGTTTGTTTGCTGATTTAGATTTTTCAAAAGCACAATATGGATTACTTCGGTTAAGCCTTATTAAGAAGAACTTTAATATATTTCCATCTTATAACGTATTGACAGACGCAAAAAAACTATGTTATCCTCAACCCTCCAGCATTGAAGTGACAGATACTGGTGTTAAAGTTAATCTGCAAGAGTTACTGGATCATACTACAGCCCGTATCCTGAAAATTGAAAATGCTTACAAGCCAACCAAAAGAAATCTTCAATTGTTTACCAAATAGGGATGTGATGGTTCATCGGGACAAAGTGAATATAAACAAATTTCATCATAAAGCTGACAGATATTGAAACAGAAGATGTTCTTTGGCAAAATCCAGCTTGCTCTTCAATTCGATATTGCCGACCAATTTGGATAGAATTTGCGAAAGAAACCCCGGAGAAAACCCGTTCGGTGGTTGCTGATATTCGTGATCAAATTAATAATTTGACAACGTCTAAGATACACAGAGAGAACCAGGTAACAGAAATAAGTCACAAACTATTTTTAACTATGGTGGATGGAAAAGTTACACAAGTTCTAACTGGCACAAGTTCTGCAGCTGTGTGCACGGTATGTAATTCTAAGCCAAGCGAGATGAATAATTTGGAAAGAATAGATACAAAGCCAGTTAACATAAATGCATACGAGTACGGCTTGTCTATATTGCATGCTTGGATTAGATGTATGGAGTTAATTTTGCATATTTCATATAATCTCTCATTTGAAACATGGACTGCAAGAACTTCGGAAGACAAAAAAAGTAAGGAAGACAAGAAGAAACTTGTGCAAAGTTTATTTCGAAGCCGGATGGGATTAAATATTGACAAACCCCGGCAAGGTACCGGAAACAGCAATGATGGCAATACAGCTCGACGGTTTTTTGAAAAACTACAGTTGTTCTTCGGAAATTACAGGAGTTGATAAGAACCTCATTAAAAGATTTTATATAATTCTTCAAACTTTGGCATCAGGCCTTGCAATTAATCTAGAAAAATTTGGAGCATATACTCGAGCTACAGCGGAATTATACGTCACGAAGTATATGTGGTATAATATGCCATCTTCCGTTCACAAAATTTTAATACATGGCGAAAGTATCATTAAACATTTTGCTGTTTTGCCTATTGGCCATTTATCTGAAGATGCCCAAGAGTCTCGCAACAAAGATTACAAAAATATAAGATTGAATCACGCTAGAAAGTGCTCTAGGTCAGCAACAAATGAAGATGTATTTAATGGACTTCTTTTTACATCAGATCCATACATCTCTAGTATTAGAAAAGCACCTATAAATATTGAAAAACAATTATTAGATGAAGCCAAGAGCTTAGTATTTATGTAAATAGCAGTATTATATTTTCTTTTATTATTTTTTTTCTTTAAGTTTCAAGTATAGGTATTAAGTATTTTCACTTTTAGAATTTAATTTGAAGTGAAGTTTGGTAAAATATTATGATTTTGCTGATGGTGTTATGCAAAATATTTGTTTGTATGACAATATACATTTTTTTTTAGTATTATAAACATAAAATAATACACCAAGTGTCCTTTTATTCTATAGTATAAACATTCTAGAAATTACATAAAAATTTTCAGTTCGTTACTCCAATTAGGAACAAAGTTACAGATTTTTGAGACGGTACGCACGGTTCTGTCCCACAGTGCGTCGTTTCGATTAGTAATTTTTCTCTCGTCTCGGACCTGTGAAATGGCCACCAAGATCGGGTGATATCACACCTTTGGGATTTTTTGCGGGTATGCAAGGTTTTAATGCTTTGTGGATAAACCAGCTTCGATTGAGACATTGGAAGCCCACGTCACTAAAGTTATTCACGAGATACCGACCGACTGACCGAAGTCCTCCAGCGAGTCATTCAAAATTGGTCCATTTGCGGCCAACATTTGAAAGGGATTCTTTATAGAAAATAAGTGTCATCAATGGTTCTACACAAAAATAATAAATATTGCCCAAACAGTTTGAATTTTCGTTATTTTATTTCAATTAAAATCCGATAGCCCTAAATTGATCACCCTTTATGTTGCTTGGAGTCCGAGTAATGATATTTCGGTTCAACGATAGTAGTTGTTTCTGATAACACTATCGACGCATTCAGTCAATACGAGACTATCCCTTCTATTTCAATCTAACCGACTCTTTTGTGGTGCAAAGTTTCAAAGTGATTTATCGCACCCAACGAATTTAATGTACCTATATGGACCAGTTTTGTGCAGAAAAGCTTCGACTATTAAGAAACGGACGTTCTATGTGCATCGTAATAAGTAAGAGAGGATCTCATCAGCTCAAATGTAAGTGCTCTCTTTTAAGAGGTAGTAGAAAGTTAGTGAGCCAATTGTTTTACAACAAGCAATGCATCATTTCTCATTAGTTGTAATGCTGAAGGTAGAGTATAGCGTACATTTTTCTTGTCAAGTGCGTCTCAATATAATGAAAGTAAGGATATTAACGCTGGCACAAAGCCAGCAAGAACCAAAACAAAAGCACTACAACATACATATATAAGTGCCTGACACCTCCAATGTTTTGCGTACATTCAGGGGAGCATCACAGCAATACCCTTAAATGCTCACCCCGCCAAAAAGGAGCTGTACTACAAATACAAAACTAACGACAAAACATCAAATACAAACATCCTAGTAGTGTAATGGTGTTTATTAAAATATGGCTTCTTCCACTACATACGCGTTTGCTTCATGCTGTTGTTATTGTGAACAGCTCAGCATTTACTATAGTGTCGGCGGCGAGGTGGTTGGCCCTGTTAACACCAATACTAACGACGGAACAGGCCGTTGTCGTACAAATTCGCACGGTATACGGTAGATACCGAAGTGATGCGAAGTCTTATGTGGAAAATGCTGCAATGCCAAAAGGCAAAGGCTAAAGCCTGAGAATTCTACGAAAGAGCTATCAGTTGTTTGTCCATGTTCCTGGTAAAAGGTTGTTCTGGCGGGCGAAAGCGCGAGTTCATACTTACAATTGACTAAATTATCACACATACAAATTTTTCACTGCAAGTTTTAGTATACCCACAAAGTGTGAAAAATTTTTGGAGCAAAAGTTATCTAATCAATTTGAAAGTAGTGAAAATTTAAAGAATTGCAAAACGTGAGAAAAATATGTTTGGCTACGAGAAGTGAGTTTAGTTTGGTGTGTTGAAAAATTGGGAAAGAAAAAAAAATCATGATAATAATGAACAATACTAAAAATTGTAGTTTTCAAGTGGTCAAATTTCAAATACGCAACGCCCTCTAGGCAAAGGAATAAAGTTAAATTTTGTGAAGCCTCTTGGCGTAAACGAACATATATACGTTTAAGGGCAAAAAGTGTTGAAAATTGGTTAAAAAGCCAAATACAAATATTTAGTGGGTGTTATGAAAATAAGAGCTCTTAGAAATAACTTATTAATTTAATACTCTAATACATATATACGAGTATATATATACATATATATACTCACAACATACTCAAAAATGGCACAATTCGTTACACACATACAACCAACGTTGCTGGAGGCTTCGCAGGGTCATGTACCGCACCATCATGGCCATCAAGTTGGCATACAACATTCATCACATTTGCCACATAGCGGCCATAATATGCCATCGCCGCCCACAACGTACAACCATCATCCACATTTGCACCATCAGCAGCAACATCAGGAACAACATTATCACAACCATCACCATAGTCCACCGTCGCAATTGTCGTCGCCACAAAGTGGCGCCCCTTTACACCATCATCACATTGGCAAGCATGGAGCCAAACATGAGCACTTTGGACATCATGGTTCAGTAAGTATAGCCTGGATCCTAAACGCATGTACACACATACATATACATATGTATTTATAAATACATACTCACTTATGTATAAGGCACAAAAATGGCACTTAGTGGTATCGTTAAAGTACGAGTAAATACATACATACTATATACCATGAATCACTTTATGTGTGGTCTTTGTTTTTTGGGAAAATTTGCTAAATAGAATGTCGTACTTAGATGACTTAATAAGAGTTAATCAGTTCCACGCAACACGCTTCTGATGCATGTATCTACCATTTTTACATACATATGCACATGCATATACATATGTATGTCGTATATATATTCCTACATGACAAAATTTTCGAATACATCGAATACATGTGCTCGAGGATATGCTCTAATTTGGGGTGTGCGTCTTGATGTCGTTCTAAAAATGGAAGGAAGTATTTGCATAATTTTATGCCACCATCGTATGGCGGATGGTTTTTTATTTCAAGCAAGGGGTGGCCGCTGTTGGAAAATATTCTTTCTATCATTTGAGGTTTCATACCTACAGTGAGCCTCGAACCCGAGACGAATTGAATGGTGATCACGTGGTTGTTATGGCATATTTAGTACAAAAATAGTGTTAAGGATGAAGATATATGCGCGTATTCCTGCATACATAGATATATTACATTGCATATGGGTTTGTATACATACATACAGATATATAGGTTTTGCGTACTAAAGATGACGTAATTTTTAACTGGAGATGCTGCGCAGAAGAAATCGAAAACTTTGAGTTTCAACGTTGCCGCCACTTTGACCGCTATACAACTGAATATTGTATTTGGATTAAAGGGTATGAGCGCTTATGGTAAGCTTATTTGTACAATTGTTAGCATTAGGGTGACCCGTTCGGATATTCAACGTGGAACGTATTTTTTAAAACAGAATCGATTTTTAGTAGTAGATATGCGTTCTGTAAATTCCTTGTATTTATTATCTATGTATGTATAAGTACCTACATAAGCGGTAGTTCGAATACGAGTCAGAAAATGTTAATTAATTAAAAAATTTTAATTAATATTAAAAATATTAAAAAAATATTAATTAAAAAAATATTAAAAATATTTATTAATTAATTAATAAGTAAGATGAAACCAATCGCTTTCTTCCATAGTTGCCAACTTGGAGCTTTAAGCACTAGAATTAGTGCTTTTTGCAAAGTATAACGACAAACATAAAAATGGTTTAGTGTCTAGTGCCCTGTTTATGGATTTTTTCTGCATTTTAAATATATAGAGATGAATGCTTTTTTCAAAAATCATTAAGAATGAACAAATTTTGTGTTCTTGAATTATATGATACATTATATATCACTTTTTTACTTTTATTAAGTACAAACTGCCATGAAAAAAGTATTACTTGAATCAAAAATGTATTGCTTTTATTGCAGTTTTCCAAGTTTAGATGGTTTTTGAAACTTAAAAGTTGGCAACACTGCTTTTTCGCTAATAAAGCAAATATTATCATTATTTGTTCGATATCGCTCATGTCACTGAAATAACTAGCACGCACCTTTCAATTTAACCTAATTTCGCTAGGTATTGTTGACCCACTACGCATGAGATCAATATTTTACATTTACATACATCTCTAAATGGTGTCAATTGTTATTGCTTAGACGGCTGGTAGCACGATTCCCCAACTTAGGTCCGAAACAGAATTGCAGCGGGACAGTGGTTAACGGGTTGACGGGTGGTGATCAGCTGATCCACTTCCGTCGGATAATTCGGTCGTTTAAATTGCGATGGGGACGGAAAACACTATTGCGACTGGACGGTTTTCAGCTGAAATTTTGTGTGAATGCATAAATTTCGTAGTGAAATGTTTTCGTTTGTCATATTTGTGAAGCAACACGTTGAAGCTCATTATTACAAAAACAACTTCTTTCTAAACTATTTATATTTTTTGGGTTCTCTTGTGCAAATTGTAATAAAATAGAATTCAATCTAATTATTTTGCCTCCGTAAAAATAACCGACAGCAAGAAATCGGTTCCCACTGCAATTCTGTGCATTTATATGCTCGAGTAGACAGATGTACAATTTTACCCATGGAAACTTCCACGATAGAAGAACGCGTAAAAATGAAACTTATTTGAAAATGGTCTTCTAACCGTAACATATCGCAAAATTCGTGATTTTTTTTGGTGAAAATGATCATCCAAATGAGTCGAAAATTCAAAAGTTGGTGAAAAAATTTCAAGCAACTGGTTCTGCCGAAAATATAAAACGGACTGGCAGACTGAAAAATGGACCTTCTGTTGAGAATATTGCTGCTGTAGCGCAACTGAAAGACCTTTTATTATTTTACTATTTTTATTAAGGTAGGTGGTTGAAGTACGACCCTGATGCTCCCCAAGTAGCACTAAAGCGCCATTTTGTTACCATTATGAGACCTCTAATAGGTAGATATCTACAGCCAGGCAGAGCTGTTTGATGGGATTAAGGTTGGCGCTCTGCCATAGGCTGCCGAAGAAGGACCACCCAGTAACGTTAATCATGTGGCTGCCAAACCCGGACTTTTACAGAGAAAATGCTTAACAGTCTCCTTTTCTGAAAGGTCCCTATAGCTTCTGCAATGGGGGTTAAATGGTAAACCTAGATTTTCCGTGTATGTACCGATAGTCCAATGACCGGTAAACACAGCTACGAATTTGGAAATTTGCGTGGAGTCCCCAGTACATTGTGAGTTCTCCATTTATTGTATTCGGACCAAAGAGTTTCCGAAATTACACATGAAGCAATGGAGCTCCATCTTTTCTGTCCTTTCCTGAGAAATAAGTTGCGCAGTTCCCAATTTAACAACAGTCAAGGAGATGGTGATGGCGGAGGAGGTCTCATCCCAATTCAGTCCCCTTCCTCGCATTTCCCATTTTTATTAAAGTTAAGAAACATTTTTTTCAATTCGTGTTTTCGTTTATGTGTGTTTTAATTTTTACAGCGGGTGCCAGTGTCAACCCATTCAACCCCTCACCCGTTGTTCGCCACAATTCTGTTCAAGGGGTTAGAGTGATGTAGATTATTTGGTAGACAGTGTTGCATGTAACAGATACCGTATTTCAAGCGAATTTAAGTTTTGTAGGGTGATTTTTGTGTCACATTTAACGTCATTTGGAGCACGGCAGCCACATTCTCGTTTCACTTTACTCCACTTAAGACCTAACTACAGATCTATAAGATCTAACATCAACTAAACTTTAAATATATTGGCCCGGCCTTTCGTTTGAAATGATAATTAAAATGTGTTTATCGGCTTAAAGCTGCAATTAGTGGTGCCGTATTTTAGCCATAACCGTAATCATAGCAATCAGCTGTTCTGATCAAATATATGGGCATCACTGTAAACGGTTATAGGTTCCGCACCATAACGCCATAATAATAACCGCAGCCGTATATACCATATCTATTGAACTTTTGTTTTTCCCTTAACCCTAAGCAGCTGTGAAATATTAAATTTTTTTTTTTATTTGCGATAAAAATTTTTAATATTACAAATGAACGAAGAACAATTTATTGACTAATGGAAGGTTGTACGTGTTTTTATGACAAAATACAAATGTTGTTATTAATTCTATTTCAATATCAGCTGTTCATGGTTACGACATGACTAATCGACGAATGCTGTAATGTGTATGGTTATGGTTTACGGCTATGGCGTTTTGGTTTGAATAAATTCAGTTCAAAATACGGCCATACGTCTAACAGAAAAAAAGTTGCTAGCCTTGTCCGGAAAGTTTTTAGTTTTCAATGACTTGCAGTTCATTAGGTACCAAGCAGTAAAGTGTGGGATACTGGGCCGCATGTGTCATAGGCCGATGACGCCTCAAACCATGTTAGCAGCTATTTCTCTAGGCCATTATAAATTCTCATTCCAACCACTGCTGTCTACGATCCACGAACCAGAAACCATATAAACAACATCAGAGAGCACAAGCATGTGCGAATTTTTTACTTTTGCTCTCTGAGCGGTGATGATTTTTAAAAATAGATTGGCGTTGTTTTGAAAATTCTGCTCGACACAAAATAAATGCTCAAGAAACAAGTGATCTCCATTGGAAATGGCTCGAGTGGAGCAATGCACATACATATGTATGTATGCATATAGTACTCGTATATCCACATGCCTCTTTTTGAAATTCACAAATTGGACTTCATTTTCATTTGCAGTGCACAAAATGTTTCGCCGTCATTTGCACGTCAAATAAAATTATAACGCGAAGAGTTTGTAAATGTATTTGAAGCAATATTAACTAACATTATTGATTAACAGTTAATCAACTAACTGTATTGAAAGTTAAGAAAATGCTGTCGTTGAAGAAACGTTTTCCATCGCTACAGAGTTTGGGTGTAAGTGAAGAGCTTTGTGTGCCAAAAAAGAAACAAAAAAAAACATTGTATAGGAAATTATTACATGAAAGCTGATTGCTTGTCAGCGAGTGAATTATAGCAATTTCCTACATAAAATAGTAATTTTATTTTAATTGCTCAGTGGCTTGTGATTAATTTGAGAGGATTTATGTAACTTGCCTTTTACATATTTACGCTGTTTTGGGCTTGATATTTTCTTCATAAAACACATACATACATACATATGAACACTCATGACTGAATTTGTAAATATGCATAGTTTGTGGTATGTAGGGGCACGCGAATACCCTGCAGGGAAAGCTAAATTCGTAACTAGCTCTGTTTCGCGTTTCTGTTTTTAACTCAGGAACTCCCGAATTGTGCCTTGGAGTAGTGATATTATGCGAGCGTCGCGATATGGTGCGCCCATGCCACCTACTCGCGATGCGTTGAGGGTGCATTAGGGATGCCAAGTACCGAAATGTCTTCATAAGTTTATATGGATTATTTTTCAAGTTAAAAATAAACTGAAATGTTGGAAAGAAAATATTATTGAGGGAATTAATTTAAATTGCACTTTTGTCTTTTTTTTTGCGTACAAAAAACCTGTATGAATACATGACATAGGAATTTGACAATATATTTTTCTTATATTACGGTAAAAGGAAAAAAATACAATACAAATTAAATCAGAGTAGAGATAAGTCTGGTACGCATTTTTTCAGCGAATGTGTTACTTTTAGTTTCGAAAGGAATGCAATAATTTTTGTAGTGCAGAGACTTAATAACAATATACGTATTGCACATTGGCTTCTCACCTCATTAGGGTGGCCTATTTTCCTTTTGGAGAATCCGTCAGTTCAAAAGGCAAGTTATTTGAAACGGCTGAGCAAGGTCCAAAGAACTGCGTTTCTAGGCGTCATCGGCGTCTTAAGTGCTAGTCAACTTGCCTGTTCTAAATCTGGTATGAAACCACGTGACATCCGCTTCAGCGATCAGACTTAAAATATGGCGCTAAGGAAGATACGGCGGTGTGCCCACGCTTCTATACTACATACTATGAGTAGTTACAATCAAGAAATCGACTACTCTTTCCCTAAACCAATCTTCAACAAGCCCTTTAAGATTAACATCCCGCCAAGAAGAGAGTGACAAACTCAAAGACCATAGAGAAGAGCGCAAATAAATTTTTATACGGATGGATCCCAGCTAGAAAATAAAGGAGGCCGCCGTAACCGAATCAGTTGGTGCGTGACTACCATTCGGAATACGTTGGTTCGAGTCTCCATGAAACAACAAAATGAAGTAAAAGTTATTTCTAATAGCGGTCGCCCCTCGGCAGGCAATGGCAAACCTCCGAGTATATTTCTGCCATGAAAAAGCTCCTCATAAAAAATATCTGCCATTCGGAGTCGGCTTAAAATTGTAGGTTCCTCAATTTGTGGAACAACAGCAAGACGCACGCCACAAATAGGAGGAGGAGGAAATTAGGACTGGAATTATCTGCCCGACTTCTGGACTACTTCAGCGTCCACCAGGCAGAAAGAAGTCTTTGCCATAAAGAAGATAACTGTGTACCTTAACATACACACCGTAGCAAAACGTCAGTCTTATATGGATTCCAGGACATAGAGATATTGAAGGGAATTAAATATTGAAGGCCGATGACCTTGCCAGAAAGGGTACTAACCTTCCATTTCTTGAAAACCGAGGCAATATTGGAATTCCTATGGCAACTTGCAAATTGAGGATAAAAAATAATATTCTCCAGGAGACCAATAGGTATGGAGAGAAGAAAATACTTGCGGTAGAACTAGGCTAATTTGGCCGCAAATAGATAAGAAAAGGTCAGTGAGTTGGCTATTCCAAACCGACTGCCACAAAAACCTAACCTAACCTAACCTAACCTAATAATAGAGATATTAGGTGAAGTAAAAATCTGTAAATTAATGAGTTTAAAAAATAAATTCTACCCGAATTTTGAAAATGAGCGGTGAAACTCCTACTTTTGAGTAAAGGCATACATCTCAAAAATAATTTAATAAAATTAGCCCAAATTTGGTACACGTATTGCTCCCCACCTCATTTAGATGCGACATTTGTACGTAAATATTTTTGAGATTGGACAAAAACTACGGCCACTCCTTATATATCTTCTTCTTCTTAATTGGCGCGATAACCGCTTACGCGATTTTGGCCGAGTTTAACAAAGGCGCCAGTCGCTTCATTCTCGTGTTATCGGCGCTAGTTGGACACATCAAGTGAAGCCAAGTCCTTCTCCACCTGATCTTTCCAACACAGATGAGGTCTTCCTATTCCTCGGCTACCATCGCTGGTACCGCATTGAATACTTTCAGAGTCATGGATCCGCTGGATCTTTATTCGTCGTAAAACTCATACAGCTCATAATTTCATCGCCTGCGATACTCGCCGTTGCTAACGTGCAAAGGTCCGAAAATCTTCCGCAGAATCTTTCTCTCACACACTCCAAGCGTCGCTTCATCGGATGTTGTCATCGTTCACGCTTCTGCGCCAAACGTTATGACGGGCATGATGAGAGCCTTGTACAGCCACTCTTTATATAATGGGTTTCAATTTTCGTCCGTCCGTCTGATGTTACAAGCCAACACTCTCATTGTCGATATAAAATTCGGACCGTACTGAATTTAGCACTTCCTTATATAAATATATATTGGCCGAGCTCCTCCTCCAGTTTGTGGCGTGCGTCTTGATGTTGTTCCAAAAATGGAGGGACCTACAGTTTCAAGCCGACTTCGAACGGCAGATATTTTTATGAGGAGCTTTTTCATGGCAGAAATATACTCAGAGATTTGCCATTGCCTGCCGAGGGGCGACCGCTATTAGAAAAACACTTTTTCTTTATTTTGGTCTTTCACCTGGATTCGAACCCACGTTCTCTCTGTGGACTCCGAATGGTAGTCATGCACCAACCCATTGGGGTACGGCGGCCGCCGTACTTCCTTACTAGTGCTTAACTTTCTTACTTGACTTTAACCAATTGAAAACTTTCAAAAAGTAGTTCAGCTGAATCTAAATTTTATGTCTGTGGGATCCGATAAGTGATGTCGTAGTAGTGACTAAAGTTATAGTTGTTAGGGGTAGTCAGAGGCCCGAAAAAATTATGATTTTCAATAATTTTTTTGCTACCCAATTGATTTATTTTACAAAAATAAAAACTTTGCATTAATACATCGTGTTTCGACTTGACTCTAGCAAAACTTCAAAAAAAAAAAAAAAAAACAATTAATAATTGTAAAAGTTCTCGCTGTTTCTGTGGAGCCCGTTTCTCCAGAAGCCCCTTGCGGTGATCATTACAAGTGCTTGGAGATTCATCTAAAATCAATCAGACAAGAGAAATTAGTTTTATTATTAAATAATCTTGTGCCTGATCGAAGCTTTTTCCTTTTCAAAATTAACAATATGGCGGCCTAAGGAAATATCGTTCAGATTTTCGGGAAAAAGCGACAATTAAAATATAAATTAAAAAAAAAATCTATCGAGTCTTTTATGTTTTTCAAAAGCCGTATAAGTTTTATTGAAATCTAGCAAGCGGTTTTTAAGTTACAGTGATCACCAGTTAAAAAAACATAGTTTTGAGAAAAATCCATTTAAAGTTAAGCTATACTCGTAGATTTATGTAGAGTTATATTCTGGAGCCATAGTTCTTAAGCCGCTATAGCAGCTTACAAAATATCGATTTGCTGTGGCCTACGTAGCATTCTACCTTCTCGAGTGTTAACGTTGGCGCGCTTATCTGCCACTTTTATATGCAGCTGCTGCCAGCTACTTGCTCTCGAACGCTACTGAGCGCCCGAACGCCCTTTGTTGATCGTTGAATAACTTGAAAAGTATTCCCTTCGAATTTTCACAAAATTTTTTTGAGATATTATACTTTAAGAAAACACAAAAACGAATCAAATTTTTGAAAATTCTGATTACCGCTAACCTCCTATAGGCGCAGCCAATTGTAATAACATGTATTAGTTTAGTTAAAAATATATGTATATTTTTTATGACAAAGAAAATTTAAATATAAAAAAAAATTAACCAAAGATATGGTAGCACCGCAAGAATATACATTTCAGAGTTTAAGTTTTGCAGAATAATTCGTGAAATGGTTTAGTTTCAGCCTGCGGCTCCACTTGCGTGACAATACTCCATAAAATGCAGTAATTTCAGACAAAGTTTCGAGCAGAGTAAATAGTTTTGAGAATTATGCAGCTGTACGCAGTTTGGAAAATATAGAAATTAAAAACAAGGAATTCACTTGAAGCGTTTTTATATCATATTTTGGCATTACAACCACTTCCTGCTTAAAGAGGTGGCAGGAACTCCGTATCATATCTTCATGGTACGAAATTGATCACTTTTCGCTTAAATAACTTTTTAAAATATTGCAACCAAAGTGGACGCTGTGTTGCCGAAACTGTGTGTTGAATTCATGTCTGGGTGAATTTTCATGCCTGCGGTTCTTTAACATTCAAGATGTTCACATGTGGGAATCGGAAAACCCTCAAAACAGCTGGTTGCCCATCTTTTAGTTGTTTTTGAAATTTTAGTTTTTGGCTTTATGTCTCCACTAAAAGCGGCAAAATTACGACTTAGACAATGCCGGCGAACTTTATGGCGACATTGATGTGGTTTATAATATATATATATGGATATATATGGACAAGGTTTGTTTTCAATAAGACGGCGCTACGTGCCACACAAGCAACGAAACCATTGATCTTTTACGGGAAAGGTTTCCGGATCGTGTTATCTCTCGAAGAGGTGATCACAATTGGCCACCGAGATCTTGTGACTTAACACCTTGTGACTTTTTCTTTGGAGTCACGTGAAAGAGAAGGTCTACGCCAACAGCCCAGGGTCGATTCAATACCTCAACGATGGAATTCGTGGGGCTATAGAGGACATAGGGCATCCACTTTGCAATTCGGTTATGGAAAATTTCAGGAAAAGGATATTGTCCTGTAAACGTGGGGTTGGTGGTAATATGCCTGATGTTATTTTTCACTATTAACGGCAGACCTTCCTCTTTATAATGTAATAAACATCCGATTATTTATATTAAAAAATATCACCAAATAAACACCTTTTAAAAAACCCTTTATATTGTAATTGGCGCGCACAATTTATTTGGGTGGGGCGACAGCTATTAGAAAAAACTGTTTCTTCATTATGGTCTTTCAGCGAAATTCGAACCTACGTTCTATCTGAATTCCGAATGGTACGGCGGCTACCTTTACTAAATTTCTTTGGGAAAATACTCTAGCTTCGAATTGGCATTCTTTCAGTGGATTTGGGTATCGCCGAGGACCTTATGAAATTTATCGAACAGTTGCTACTCGCAGATCCGCCAGCAGGGGAACCTCTTATGGCAGTGTCTTTTCTCCTCTGCTGTGGATTCTGGCAATGAACCGATTGTTAGAGGATTTAGAGCATAGGATGACACTTGGCCTACGCAGATGATGTTACAATACTAATAAGCGATACCCTCTGAAATAAAATGCAAAATGCTTTGAACAATGTGAGCCGGTGTGCAAAATCGTGTGGTCTCGAGGTAAATCCGAACAAAACAGAACTAATCTTGTTCACTAGGAAACACAGGATTCCTGGAAAAAGACACTGTAGAGCACCGTCTATGCGGCTGCATGGCTCTGGGTAGAAGAAGGCTCAATGTTTTAGGAAAAATATTTTTTGAATAATTTGGCAGAAGTAGCCAATTTAAAACTAACAAAGATTGATAGATTCATTACAGACACAAGTTGGTTCAATGAGGACAATGCAGAGTGAGGAGGGGGAACAGCCTCACAATAGGCGTAGGTGTGTTAATTGGCTATACCTACCTACAGTGGCTCAATAAAGAGGTGATATGGTTTAAAAAAATATATGTATGTATATATGTACATATATATTAAAATGTAAATCCAATGCGTTTATGTGCCACATTTATTTTCGTTCTTCAAGCGTATTTTTCGAAACTAAAAAAAACACAAACAAACTTCAACTCATTCGTCCATAGAAAATACAAACATAAAAACTTAACAGAATATATGACAAAAAGAACTCGGACTTTTATATAAAGTAGAGTTAGGCGAATAATATTTAAGAAAAAGCAATTTAATTAATATTAAGTTGGCAAGCCTTTATTTTTTTCACAACATTTAATCTTCTTGGCATGGATTCGACGAACTTCTTGCATGTTAAAGGATCTATTTTCTCCCACTCTTCTCTAATAGCATCTTCTAGGTCTTTCTTATTTCTAATAACAAGCTTTTTCAGTTGGTTTTCAAGATAAGGTTACAGATGTTCAATTACATTGATGTCTGGAGATTGTGGAGGTGTTTCAACGGACATCAAGTGCCTTATGCTAGGGATCGTTGTCTTGATAGTATTGGAAATTGTACTTAATTTCCAACTTTTCAGCACTTTGGACCAAATTTTTTTCATAATTGTTAGGCATTGTTTGTGGTCCATAATGTCCTTAATGAGGCAAAAATTTCCAGCACCAGCAGCGGACATACAACCTCATACCATTATCGACCCACCACCATGTTTAACTGTCGGACGTAATTTTTTTTTCAGTAACTCTTGGTTATGAGTTTTTTTTCGTGCAACTCTTCCATTATAATTATTCCACCGTTCAACTGCATCCAAAAACAGTTTTGGTCGTTTCGATTTCTTTTCATTTTCTACGGATTTTGTTTCTATGAAACGTTTTATCGCGTCGTATACAGTCGAACAGGGTCTATTCACTATTTATGCGATTTTCCGAACGGTTTTACCCTTTTTATGATGACTAATAATTAAGTTTCTGACTTCAATTGAGATTTTTCCCCGCTGTCTACCCATGCTTATACTTCTGCTCAAATATGAACGAGACTTTATCAATAAAACAGTCCGCGGATGACATATGGCAAAAATAAATTTTTTGTTGGATGGTAGGACTGTTATAAGCTTACATGGCAAATTTCAGCGTGATATGTCACATAGTTTGTTTTCTGTGCTACTGTAAACAAGTCAAGCTCGAGTGTGTTTTTCGAATTTAACGATGGAAAATCAAGTTGAACAAAGAATTTGTTTGAAATTTTATTATTCCAACAAAATTTCGGCTTCAGACGCCTTAAAAGTGTTGCAGACAACCTATGGGGACTCTGCTCTATCGCGTGCACGTGTTTTCCAGTGGTACAAATCGTTCAAAGAGGGCCGTACATCAACGCAAAAAACCACGCCAAAGTCGCTCAAAAATTAAGGTTATGCTGTCTGTTTTTTCGATTACGAAGGTGTGGTGCACTCGAGGTTCCTTCCGCAAGGCCGATCGGTTAACGCTGAATATTATTTAGACGTTTTAAAGCATTTGCGCGAGAACATTCGTCTTAAAAGGAAGGAATTGTGGGACAACAAGTCATGGTTCTTGCATCACGATAATGCACCAGCTCACACATCGCGTCTTGTTCGCGATTATTTGAACAAAAATAATGTTAATATCGTTCCGCAAGCACCGTATTCGCCTGATATGGCTCCATGTGACTTTTTCCTGTTTCCCAAGCTCAAGTTGCCGCTCCATGGAAAACATCTTGAGACAATTGAAGTCATAAGTCAGCCTTTTAGAAATGCTATGATTGGAAAAAACATTGGCATATGTGTATCGCCTCCAATGGTGATTACTTTGAAGGAGATAAAATAAAAATTGAACAATAATTAACCGTTTGTGTTTTATTAAATCAGTCTCGTTCATATTTGAGCAGAAGGTAAATTACACTTTTATTCAACAAAATACGATATTTTTTACTTTAATTTATTACATTTGGTTCTTTCTTTGCACTGTTCTACCGAGAGAAAATTGATTGAGGGATTCTTCGTTTTAAAGTGCCAACTAATCGCAATAGTGCCAAATGTCCGACTTCTTTTTTGACACCAATTTTGCGAATGCTGCAAGATACATTTTTTATAAGAAGAAGGTGGTGCATTTGTAAATTACTATTACTATGATATTTTTAGAATCCTATTAGAATACCCAAGCGGAAAATATAAAAATAAAAAAATTTAACTTGCATTTCTTACAAAAATTTTGAATTTAAAGCTGCATGTTATGTGTGTCCGAGTTCTTTATTGAGCCACTGTACCTGCCCTCAGCGAATTTGCAATACGTGCTTCCTCTCTTGATCATACAGCAGGGAAACGATTAGTGAAATAAATATAATTTGAGGATGGATGTGCTAATATTGTCGATTTTTTTTTAATAAGTCAGTTAAAATATATATGTCATTCAAATTTCATGCAAATGTTTGTGCATTTGTAAATCTAAAAGTTGAATTAATGTTTCAATTTTGAAACTTACTTTTACAGGGGTAAATTATTTAAAATTTTTAACATTTGACTAATCTAGAATTAGCAATAGCGAGAGTTGCACTAAACGAATCGATTGCAGCTCATTTGCACTAGTGCTTAAATCCACAAAAGTTGAAAGTAGCTCTCCCGATTATGTTTTCAATTCATATCAATTAGTTAAGACAAACCAGATTTATTTATTAAGCGGTTTTTTCAGCATCCTACAATTTTCATAGCTACTCTCCCATTACTCTCATTTACGAGATTAATTCTTTTATTTGATAATTCCCTAAGTTTTAATCTGAGAAAAAAATAGACTAATGTACTAAAAAATTATCGCACTCTTTTGGGAAATAAATCTACTGCATATTAATGTGAAAACAATACCAGTTTAATTAAAATAAAATTCCAAATATTTGACTTTACTGACCTCAAGAGCACAAAGGACACGAACGTTTACCCCAGAAACTTTATTTATTTTATTTAATTAATTGGAAAAAGCCAAAATCCACCCTTACGCGCATACTTCAGTAAGTCTTAATAATTACGTAAAGTTTTGCCGACGTTCTTATGACAGCACGTGAATAGGGTGGCGAGCAATTCATGGTTATCTTAAACACCTTTTTTTACATTTTTATTCATGTGCAAATGGCACGAAATAAGAATAATATGGATATGGTAATTTACGCTGAGCTCAGCTCCTTTGTATTTACAAAGTTAGTGCATTTTGCTGCACTTTCCATATAATTTTATGTCCTTTTCATAGTATGTGTGCGCGTATATGATTGTAATTGGCTAAGTATTTGTGCTACGTTTAGTTTGCCAACAACAATAGCATGATTTAAAGGCTATTATGCACTGCTCATAAAGACCGTCTGTGTGAGGGGTCGCATGTCGCTTGCCACACTACCCAATGTCGTGTTGATTGGGGTGAAGCCGCAAATGTCATTCTGACTGCATTGCGAATGAAACGTGATGTTGTGCACACTAGATGAGTTTCACGCGTTGTGATTGTGGTGGTGGTTCCGGTTTCGGTTTTGTATTTCGTGACATTTCTTGCATTTCGAAAATGCAACTAAATTTGCATATGGGAGTGTATAGGATGTATGCCTGAAAAAAATGTTAATATACATACCTTGTGTTTATAAATGGATGAAAAAATACGAAATATTTCTTCCTAGACCTATAAAATAAAATGGACTTAATTGACAATGAGTCCACAGACATTCAAGGTTCAAACCAGTGTTAGTTGTAAATCTCATAATAATAATAATTGGCGCTTACCCCTTTGTTAAATGTTTGTTAGAGATCTTGGTAGTGCGTCTTGATATCTTTCTACAAATGGAGGCACTTACAGTTTTACGCCGCTTCTGAACGACAGAAGGTTTTTATGAAGAGCTTTTTCATGGCACTCACGGAGGTTTGCCATTGCCATTGAGAAGCGATCGCTACTAAAAAAAATGTTTTCTATCATTTGGTGTTTCAAGCCCGGGGCTACGGCTGCCGCAAAATCCTATTAATTATTTATAATGACTATTGCTGAAATATGAACAAAATCAAAACTCATCACGACTAATTCTATGAGCCTAAGAAAAATTATTTTCTACTTTTTAGTCCATTTATAGAAATTTGGTTTATTAAAAATTTGTTTAAGGCGGCAGCTCCTCCAGACAACGAGTGTTTCAATTGTTTTTGCGAAAAAATGAGAGTAGTTATTATCTTAAAATAAACTACATATTAATATTCATGCTTAAATGAATATACAAAAATTTATTAGGTGCACAACTAAGTTCCCGCTGTTTTTCAATAGATGCCGCCAGCAGTGTGTGCTAGTCGCTTCTAACATAACCTAAACGTCATAAACCAAGCTCAGACATTTGGTAAACAAACTGGTTCGACACATTAATGGTTTTTTTGTTTGGTATCATATACTTTTGGTGTTGTGAAAATGTCTGATTTTGTGCCGAATTATCGTCATTTGCGGGAAGTCTTGATTTTCCTCTTTCATTCGAAAAAACGGCGGCTGAAGCGCATCGAGAGCTACAAAAAGTTTATGGAGGTGCTGCTTTAAGTGAAACAACGTGCCGAGATTGGTTCCGTCGCTTCAAAGACGGTGATTTTATTGTTGACGACCGTCTGCGTGAAGGAAGGCCAAAAACCTTCGAAAACGCTGAATTAGAGGCATTGCTTATGAGGATCTGTGTCAAACGCAAGAAGAGCTTGCTTCAGTATAAAGAGTTACCCGCCAATTAATTTCCAACCGATTGTATGCTTTGTGAATGATTCAGAAACAGGGGACTTGGGTTCCTTATGAGTTAAAACCGAGGGATGTTGAACGTCGTTTTTTCGCCTGTGAACAACTGCTCCAGCGGCAAAAAAGGAAGGGTTTTCTTCATCGCATCGTGACGGGTGTTGAAAAATGGGTTCATGACAGCAATCCAAAGAAACGAATGTAATGGAGACTGCCCGGTTATGCTTCTACGTCGTCGCCTTGGCCGAATATTTTCGCTGCGAAGGTTATGCTATGTATTTGGTGGGACCAAGTTGGTGTTATTTATTATGAACTGTTGAAACCAAGCAAAACCATCACTGGGGATCGGTATCGACTTCCATTAATGCGATTGAGCCGAGGACTGCGCGAGAAACGGCCGCAATACGCAGAGAGGCATGAAAAAGTGATTCTACAGCATGACAACGCTCGGCCTCACGTTGACAAACCCGTTAAAAAAAACGCATTTCAAGAAAAACGCGATTAATGTTTTCATTTTTACTCATCTTTCGAACGATGCTCATCACTTCATTGACTTTATAAGGCCTTTTTAGAATATTAAGCTTAAACATTAAAAAGATATTTTTTATATTTTAAATGAGTTTTTAAAAAAAATGAAGGGAATGAATGAGCTGGAGGGACTGCCCCTTTAATTTGTTTTTTTTCTTTATTTTTTAATCTAATATATTTAGAATTACATTTTTTTTTTATGCTGTAGAATAATTATTTATATAATTTACTTGTAATAATTAAGTTGCACAAAGTGAGAAGCATTTAAAAAATTTCCTTGTGTTTTCAATGACTTCTGCACTACTGACAGTAACGTCGTTACCTTCCATCATAATCACTTTAAATTGCTCTTGTTTCGTTGGTAGAAATATATTTAAAGGCTACCAAAGTCAAGTGGTATACAAATGAGATAAATATCACAATAATTAGCTTTAAAAGTTAATTAATTCATGGCATCTATGTGCATTAGACGGTTAAAGATGCAGGTTACTTGATAACAACAAATAAGCAAACAACAAAACCAGAGATTCGAACCATCGTAGAGTTTAGGCCAGGTTTTAGAGACTACCCTGACTAATTTAGGCTATACTCGTACCTGTTGACTGGAAAGTCTTCGTGAATTTGCATTTACTGGCACTCCTCATCATCATCACGCATGGCAGTACGGTTCAGTGTGAGCTTTAGCTTCCTCCACAATTTTTCTCCATGCATCTCGGTCCATGGACATACTACGGTAGTTAGCTGCTTGCTTAAGCTACTTAGATCGTTCCCAACGTCGTCTAACCATCCGCGGTCGCCCTCTTTGCTTTTCACAATACACACGTGCATCCGATACTTTGCCAGCACTATTTTCCCGAATATTTCTCGGTCAGGAAGAGGCAGACTTTCCTTCGATGAAATCATTGTTTTCTTCGCTCGGAAAATATAGTCAATATAATTTAACTTAAGTGTGTTTCAATAATACTTTCAGTTAATGAACCATTTTATTTCGCTCGGAGTTATCCTCCGTACTCTCTTTAGTCGCTTATCCACTTACTTCCATAGTCGAATTTCTAGGAAAATAGGGTTTACAATGGGGGCACAACAATTTTGTATTTACACAAAGGCTCATCATCATAGACAGGCTGGGCATGCTATAGTGGATAAATTCTTTTCAACATATCCACTATTGAACGTTCTTGTGCTAGTCGAGATAAGGCACTGGTCGAAGTATCAAAAATATCCCAGCCGTTAGTGCTTCGATTGTACACCTACATTGTGGCGAATTTCCATTAAAGTTACCTGCCCAAGTGAAGATACTCATAAAATAAGTTATAAGTGAAGCCTCTTCATCATTTGATCAAGTTCTGCAAAAGTTATCTTCCTATTGGATATTTAGTATCTGTTAAAAAAAGTTTTAGCATTTTTTTATTTATTTCATTTTCCACTTAGTTAACATCAGATTCGTAGCCACGATTGTGAAAACCCCTAACTAATTGTAGCTGAGTGGGCATTCGACTATTTGCCTAGAATGACTTTGTTTTGCGTTTTTTTAGTTATAGTACTATCTGTTTCATCCAGCAAGACTGTCACTAGAAAAGGCAACATTAGTTATGACTAAAAGACACTGAAGCATTTTCTACATGTAACCCAACACCATCATAAAAAAAATTGACAGAAATCAATGTGATTTTTGAGTCACTTCAGAATTGCGCTTTAAACACCAAAATTTGATGGGCTATAACTCCACATACCAGAAATTTCTTTAAAAATTCTGATTAAAG
>JAYXIM010036453.1:0-24661 GCA_037575425.1 Anastrepha fraterculus | reverse complement strand
AAGGTGGAGTATCGGCCAACTTTCTAAGAGCCGATTCACCAAAAATTCTGCATTGCGGTAGGTCGTTCGGCTTCAACTCTTGTACCAGCTGTACTTTTAAAGGCTTCACACCTAAATCCTTTCGCAAAATTTTCCACGTTGTTGAGTGGAATCAATAATTGATGGTCATCATTAACACTGGCCGATACACTCTACGTAAGCGTGTTGGTGGTTTGATGTCCAATAATGTAAATTTGGTTCTGAATTTAGTCACAATAGCTCGAATAGCCGCTTCAGTGGGTCGATTAAACAGACCATAAAATGGAAGAAGCGCGCGATAAACTTTCTTAACAGAACAGGCATTTTTATAATAAAATTCAATGATTTGCAAGCGTTGTTCGTTTGTAAGACGATTCATGATTAAATTATAGACCAAACTGAAGATGTTTGACAGTGTAACAAAACACGAAACGTGCGTCATCTGTTTAAAAAAATGATAGCTAAAAAATCACCCATTAAATATCGTTAAATAACTACAGGACAGGGACTGATTGGTAAGTCTTGACAAGTTTTTAGTTTCTTTCATTTCATTCTAATATTTTTTTATGAAAATATAGTTCCTTCTACTACAAAAAAATATAAATTCGAGTTTTGTTGTGCAAACTAAAAAAAATGTCAACAAAATTTCACACTTTTAAATAAATTTTTTGTAAATTGTTAGACAAATTTCAAATACGCAATTTTATCGCGAATGAGTTCAAAGTGTAAATTTTAAATGGCTAAAAAAACCCGTTGATTTTTGACAATTTTTTTTGCTGACAGTGCTGGGTGCTTTCCTCCATATAAAAACATTTTTAGACAATGAGCTATAATTTTATAAAAGAAAAATAACGAAAAAGAAAAATATTAAACACTAGCCAAAATGCTGAAGTTCCTTTGTTTTGTCGCGGGGTGTATGTGAGTGTCGGCTTACAAATTTTGTGGGCATCATTTTATACCTAAACAGATTTTTCTTTGAGCCGAAGACTACGAGTATAACCTTGTGCAGTGTTCAAACTTTCTAAATTCATGATTGACATATCCAATATTTTGAAATAAAATAAACAAAACAAAAGCAGATGAAATGATATTTTATTATTATCGCTACTTTTTACTTATGAGCAAAAAAACAAAAAAAAAACACCACCAATCATTGTTGTCTATCCGAAGTTGCATTCAGAGTTGGTTTTTAGAAAGAACATTTGTATGTTAAGTTTTATAGAACACTGTAAGTTGTTCATCTTCATCCCCGGAATGATTTATACCTTTATAAGTGTTGGTGTTTTCCACCCCCAAATACACAAATACCAGAGAACGTAAATTCATAGAGAAGGCTCAGGAACGAATGAGCAGGTTAAATGTCAAATGCTAACAAAACGCGGGTAAGAAATTTTTATTATTTCACCACGGCCTTGTAAAAGTTAACAGAAGAGAATTAACATAGTGGAGCGTAGTCAACAGAATTAAATTTAGCGTTGCATTGAAATGTAAAATGCCATGATTTGGTGTTAGGCAAAAGAAAATAACAGCAGACTTGTACATTTTTCTTTCATGCTTATTTACCGTCAGCATTTTGCATGCGCAAATGGATTATTTCTTGTGAGATGAATAAATTAATTCTAAGTACATACATATATGCATGCATGAATGTGAAATTGGAAGTATCTAATTAACTAAGTTGTATTGATATTAAGTGTATTATCAAAATTATTTCAAAATATCCACATAAAAAAAACATTCATTTACATCAAGGGTTAGTATGCAACAATATGTTGTACTCTTTAAATTATTATTAAATTATATAACTCTGCCATCCATATTTATGTGGGCGGAAAAAAATCTTGACCTGCCTCATAACACAGCTGCATATGAGCTGCATATATATATATATCTACTGTACTTTAAACGCCAAGGCAACTCATTTGTATGCTTATAATGTGGCTGCTCTGAAAAAAGTACTAGTGTGAAATTTAGCTTCATTTGTTGTATAGTCGCCATAGCCGAATGAGTAGATGCTTGGCTAAAACTTGGAAATTCGTACGTTCGAATCTCCGTGGATGAAACCCCGAATTGGTGTGTAAAAGTTTTTTAATGGAAACAAAAAAATATTAATTTTATAATTTCTAAGTAAAACATTTTAACGCAACTCCTCAGTCTGATTACATTTTAACGAAAATGAGGAGTTATTGAGGAGTTTGTGCTGATTACTTTTTGATCACGAAAATGAGAAGTACTGTAGTTATCGATGGAGTTTCTTCGAAACAGTACATTGCCACCTCTAGTATACCTCAGGGTAATATTTTAGGACCTTTGTTATTTGTTTTGTTTATTAATGATATTTGATCGTGTTTTTCTTTCGCTAATTTTCTTCTCTATGCTGATGATCTAAAAGTGTATGCTGAAATAAGAAGTTCTAGTGATTCAGCTGCCCTGAAGTCTATTCGTCTATTTCTTAATATTGAAAAATGTCACAAAAACTCATTTTCTAAGCTTCCAAACCACCTTTATGCCTCTTTTCATATCAATTGCTTCGTCTGATGTGAAAAAAAATTTAAATGATGCTATGCTCGCTTTTGTTAGATGTCACTCGCCGCACTTCACTGACCCATTTACTCTTCAGATATTATACTCTGCGTTTGCTCGGTCCAAATTATCAGGTCAGTCCATAAGTTCGTTAGTATTTTACCCATAACTTCACTTTTGTACGATTTTTGCATACAAAAAATTATTCGCGGAATATAACGGAACTATTTATATTTTTTTTTTGATATATTGTACATTCAACAAGTGATTTCAATCGCGGATAGAAGAACGTGTTGTTAAAAAACAAAATGGAATCTTCGAACGCGTATAAAAGTGGTAAAAATGCAACAACTGCTGCTGCAGAAATAAACACTATTCACGGAGAGAATACCGTGAGTATAAGGACTGCGCAAAAGTGGTTTTCAAAATTTCGAAGTGGTAACTGCGACGTGGAGGATGCCCCGCGCGCTGGTCGTCCTAAAGTCTTTAACTCCGACGCCTTGCTCGAACTCGTGGAAGCTGAAACAAAACTCGAAACCCCTTCTGGGTGTTTGGCCCGCGCTCCTCCTCCTATTTGTGGTGTGCGTCTTGATGTTGTTCCACAAATGGAGGGACCTACACTTTCAAGCCGACTCCGAGCGGCATATTTTTATGCGGATCTTTTTCATGGCAGAAATACACTCGGAAGTTTGCCATTGTTTTTTTCATTTTGGTGTTTCACCGAGATACGAACCTGCGTTCTTCTCTGAATTCCGATGGTAGTTACGCACCAACCCATTCGGCTAAAAATGGAATATTGGGGCGAAATCACACTTCCGGATAGAGACATTTTAATCTTAATATTTATAATATTTATATGGTGGATGTGCATCAAGCTTCAGGCCAATTTATAAGTACTTAAACTCTGACTTAGCCCGACTCTATCCCGAACAGAGTGCAAGTCGTCTAGTTTTATTGAAATGTCTACCTGTGCGCTTGACAGCCTCGTAGCCGATGGTTGAGAATGATAACCTCCTCCTTTATTCATGGGAGGTGCTAGCAAAAATAACAGCGATTTGCATAGAAAATTTAGAACAGCCCTGGGGAGAAAGCTGCAACGCGAGGCATATGAGCAGTAGGTGTGCTAAGTGAAAACGAATGACTAGTGCAAGGAAACACTCATACATCATGCGAACAGCGGATATGAAAACAGTCAAATTAAAGTGCCAGACAAACAGGCAGACACACCAAAAAATAGCAGTAACTGTATTGATGTATGATTAATTGTGGGTGCATACTTACATTAGAAAGAGATGCATACAAGGCGAAGTCCAAAATAAACAAGATTGGTGTCATATGTTTTTGATGGTGCCAACTTTTCAATGAGTTAGAGCATTGGAAGTTACATCCCTAGCTGAATTCCAATGAAAACTTGGCGACATTCGGTTCAATGAAAGCGAAGTTTGTGCGTCCAAAGTGTCAGTATGTTTGTGTCATAGCTACAAAAATGAGTTTCGAACAAAGATCTGATATCAAATTTGGTTTTAAAATGGGTAAAACTTTTACCGAAACATTTCAATTGATGAAAAAAGTGTATGGCGATGATTGTCTATCTCGTGCCAGAGCTTATGAGTGGTTTACACGTTTGAGAGATAGTTGTGAGGACATAAACGACAAGGAACATATGGGCCGGCCAAACTCAGTAATCACCGAAAACTCCATCGAAATTGTTAGTAGATTTATCACAAATGAACCGTAATCATCGTTGAAATTCATGGAATCGGAGTTGAATATCTCCAAAACATCGATTTATCGCATTTTACCTGATCATTTGGGCTTACGAAAGGTCTGTGCACGCTTCATTCCGCACAAGTTAACTGAGGACCAAAAATTGCTTAGAATTCAACATTCGAAAGATCTCATTAAAGAGACGAGAGCTTCTTTTACAACATTGTAACTGGTGATGAAAAGTGGTGTTTTCAACATAAATCTGAAACTACGCGTCAAAGCCACCACTCAAAAAATCGCATTTGGAGAAGTCAAAAATCAAATCAATGCTCACTTGTTTTTACGATTCCAAAGGAGTTGTCCACAAGAAGTTCGTAACAACGGGCCAAGCCGTCAATGCAATTTTCTATCTTGGCGCTTTGTAGCGTTTGTTGAATCCCATTCGTCGAATTCGCCCTGAATACCGCGAAGGGGGAAGCTGGCATGATCTCATCGATCCACTCTTGTGACTGATTTTTTGACTAGAAATCGCGTTTTAACCATCCATCAGTCACTGTCTATCTAAAAGGCTTGTACCGACATTCTGAAGGACTTTCCGGTCAATGACCTGAAACATTTTTTCGAAAAGAGAACAAAGATCCTGTCGTTTCTATTTTAGTGCAGTCTTCTTTATTTTGGACTTCACCTGCCTAATAGAGATTACAATTTTTTCGATATTTTAAATCCCGGGATTTTCGGGATAGTAATCAATACTGGAATTTAGTAAAACAAATTTGGAAATTACTACCCGTCGTGGGCAACAAATTTTGCAAGCTGAATCTAGTCCGGAATTTGTAAAACGAGCACCTAAACCTAAGCTAACCACACGACTCAAACAGGACAGATTGACATTTGCATAATAAAGGGTGGTTAAGTTTTAAGGGCCGGTGTTGATTTTGAATAAAATACAAGTTTTTTAGGAAATTATTGTCATTTCTCTTTATTATGATAATATTGGTATGACTCAATTACGCACGGAACAAATATCGGCCAAATAGCCGCCGCGGCCTCGGCGGCACACCTCCATCCGATGGTCCAAATTTTCTATGACGCTGAGGCATAATTGAGGTTCTATGCCGTTAATGTGCCGAATTATCTCATCCCTTAGCTCTTGGATTGTTACTGGCTTATCGACGTACACCTTTTCTTTCAAATAACCTCAAAGAAAGAAGTTCAACGGGGTCAAATCACATGATCTTATTGAGATTATTCGGCCATCAAAAGATCCATTGTTTCGTTAGCTGTGTGACAAGTGGCACTGTCCTGCCGTCCTGTTGAAACCACATATCGTTCACATCCTCATCTTCCAATTCGGGCCATAAAAAGTTCGTTATCATCTCACAATAGCGAACACTATTCACAGTAACTGCCTGACCGGCCTCATTTTGGAAAAATACGGCCCATTGATGCCGCCGGCCCATAAACCGCACCAAACAGTCACTCTTTGAGGGTACATTGGTTTTTCGGCAATCACTCTTGGATTATCATTCGCCCAAATGCGGCAATTCTGCTTATTGACGAATCCATTGAGGTGAAAATGTGCCTCATCACTGAAGATGATTTTCTTTGAAAATTGGTCATTTACTGACGCCCGTTTTCATAATAAGCCTGAATAACTTTAACGCGTTGCTCGATTGTGTATCTTTCTATAGTTCAAATTGAGTTAGTCTGAAATTAAAAATGTCAAATGAAATGCAGAAAAAACTTTACGTTTCGGTGTAGTTTACATTCAACATCGGCCCTTGAAAATTATCCACCCTTTAGTACTAATTTCGGGAAGACGATTGGGAAAGAGTAATTTTATCCGATGAATCATTTAAGTTACATAAAGTTCAATTTAAATTACTTTGGCTTCCCAAGTATATTAAATCACATCTCGCTTTCATAATCCACATAATTTTATAGATTCCAGTATTATCGTTTAAATAGCTTCTGGCGTTGTTATGGTCTAATTCCTAATACAATCGGGTGCTTTGGTGTGCCCTTTCCCATAAAGTTCGAATATTCGAATCATGAAGATTTTCTATTATTGAAATTATATTTCTATTCCACTCTCTTTTATTTGAAGAGCCCCAGTTACATGTTATATTTAACTTTTGTGCCAGATTACTAATTTCTTCAACCCAAAATGTCTGTTTTTCTAAAATCTTTTTTGGTAGTATATGAGGCAATCTATTATCATCATATTCAAATAACATTTCGAATATATATTTTAAATGAAGCTGCAGTGTATACAAATGAAAACTTGGAACATTTGTCTCCAAGAGAATGCAATAAGATGGCGTATTACTCGGGAGATGAAGTACCCTTTTTAAAAAATAAAGTTGAATTTTGTTTACTTCTTCAAACAATGAGTTTGCCCATACCTGAGCAGCATAACTCTGGATTTCTCTAGTCACCGCTAAAAACAGTTTCCATTTAATTTTATTTTTACTAAGAAATGTGCGCAAGTTGCATTATTGATATGATTGTAGAACATTTCTATTTTCTATGTTGCTTGAAACTGAGTTTTGATGTTATTTTTACACCCAAGTAATTATATTCTTTCTTTATTGGTATAACTTCGCCGTGAAAAAACCACTTTCCTTTTTCTGCTATTCTACCGCCTCTCCGAAAAATCATTATAGCTGACTTACTATAGATAAGTTTACTTGCATATCCCACTTTTCGCAGTATTTTTCAAAGTTGCTTATAATTTTTTGAAGAGCACTAACCTCATCTACCAACATGACGATATCGTCAGCATATAATAACAAACGGATATTTAACTCATCTATAAAGAGTCCCCCGCCAAGCAGTCGTGCAGGTCATTCAAGTAAAGAGCAAAGAGCAAAGGTGAAAGCAGGCACCCTTGCTTTACTCCTGACGATATTTTGAATTTTTCACTCATTTCATATCCTACTTCTACTATCGAACATGTATTTCTGTAATAACTTTCAATAAAGTTTGCCATTTTAGTGGAGATTCCTATTTCACGAAGCTTGTATAGCAATAGTTGCCTAGGGACAGTATCAAAAGCGGCTTTAAAGTCCACAAAAACGCGTACACTTTTTTTTTCTCCCTAAACTTAATATGGACTATTGCTGCTAGGTTATATATGTTATCTACGGTTTAATGTCGCTTTCTGAAACCTGCTGGAAATTCTGTTATAATATTTGTATTTTCTACCCAGCTTGTGAGTCGCTAATTTAAAATGCCCGTCATTATCTTTGCAACACAATTCATGAATGAGATACCTCTATAATTGGAGGGAGATTTAGTATCGCCTTTTTTAAAGAGCGGATATATCAGACTTGTTTCGAAACATTCAGCTACTTGGCCCTTATTATATAGCCTATTAAAAACGTTTGCCAACTCAACCAGAAACCGATCACCGGCATTTTTAAAAAACTCATATGGGACCTTGTCTGAGCCTGGAGCTTTTCCACATTTCGTTTTTTGTAACATCAATCTGATTTTATCTATTGAGATTGCTTCGTAAGAAATTATAAATCTCGAAATGATTGGCAAAGAATCCCGAAATTCTGGTACTCAAAATATAACATAATCCCGGGAATGACATCCCTAATATCTGCCTATATATGAAAACATGCCCAAACAAGAGGAAGTTAACGGATGAGGCAGTCCAACAGATGAAACATCAAACAAATGTCAATAGATAAAAGCAAATACATGTACTTATATTATGTATGTATGTATGTATGAATTATATACTAGTATGTGTTATATATGTGTGCACATTAATATGCAAATGATTGAACGAAATCACTGCTCGCATTCATACCTTGGCGACTGCCTCGCAAAGCATTGAATAAGTTGATGCCGTTGCCACCAACGCCGAATTCAGCTACGAATGTGCGAACTCATTAATGATGCAACAAAAACGCAACTATGCAAAGCGGCAACAAATGCAGCAGACACAAAAGCTGCAGCAACAGCAACAGCAGCAGCGGGCGAGAAGAACTGCGCGAGTAAGTAAATGGAAAATAGTTGGCAGAAACGGAAAATAGAACAGGAAACGGAAGGACGCCATTGAAGGCAGAGTTCTTCCATGACGTGCGTTATGCGTATGAACACACACAAACACATACACATATCCATATGCCTGAATATGCGTGCATCCATCTGCTTATATCATAGTTGTGCCCACTCATACGTTCACGACTGATGGTTGGAGTAAAAGCTACCAACCCCATTAGCACACTAAAAGGAAGGAAATGCACTTAAATAAATTAAATTAAATTAAGTCGTGTAAAAATCTCTAGCACTATCAATGCCCTGCATACGCGTGCACTCCTTGACCCTCACCTGGGCGATGCAGGTCTTACCGGGCTTGTATCGAAGTGCGGGCTCTCACTCGTTTGTTTTTTTCTTTTCCGCTACTCAGGCGTGCGTAAATATCCTTATGAGGTGAATACATTACAACAGCTACTATACAAGCACTCCGCACTCGGTACTCCAATGGCAATGGTAACTCTGGCAGGTGTTAAGTGAAAGGCCAGCATGAGCCTGTATTTACATAGCTGCATATCTAACATATGTAGATATATGATATGTATGCTTGCTCGTTTGCCAGCGTATGCTAAGGTGGTGGCGGTCTTGTTATTGAGTTCAACGTATTTTCAAGTGATTCCGCTTATTTTGCGCGCATTTGCACATCCACAGCAGCACTTAAGAGCTACAAATAGGATGTTGCAACAGTCGCGATGTTGCGAGGAATGTCGCGCTCTACTTACTTTTAAATATATACATATATGTATGTATACCTTCATTTTTTTATAGAAATGTATACGTGTATGAATATAAAAATATTACGATTATTTGCCTCGTAAGGCAGATGTAGTTGCAGTTATAGTGTCTCAGTTTGGTTAACTGGAAAATACAGCTTTCAAAAAAAAAAACATATACAAAAAGAAACAAATACTCGTAAATATAAAAAATAAATAAATCAAAAATGCTTAAGTGATCGTGAAATTTGTGCCGGTGCTGTAGTTTGTTTTACTATTCTGATCGAACTCCTCTCTATTCAGCAGGTGGAGAATCCAATTAGTCTGTTTAGACTAATTTTAGGAGTTGGTAGGTCGAAGTAAGTCGGAGTGACTCCTGAGTAACTCAGACGTCAATTAACGAGCGGAGGTGATTTTTTGTTATACTTTTCACAGATAATAATAATTTCTATTTATTTATTTATTTAAGAACTGAGCGAAAAAGTGAGAGCCCAGATGTCTTAACCTTTCCCCGACGAGAGCAGGGCAGCTGAAAAGAAGGTGCTGAGATGATTCCACCTCGTCCTCCAGACAGCTTCTGGGACTTTAAGAAATCCCAAGCCTCATCGCATGGACACCTAACGGACAATGCCCGATAAGGAAACCCACCAAATTCCAGAGCTGCGGCTTTGTTAGCCTTAGAAGTTCGTTCGAGCGTTCCCGATCTACGCGTGACCAGAAGGATCTGGTTTGTTCGCGTACTAGCCCAGCGCTAACTGAGTTGATGTGAGGCCAATTTTCCATAGGTTCCTCAAGGGAAGCCCAGTCCTCTCATTTTTCAATGAAACCGTCTCCTGGGTCCCCTGTCTAACCAGCTCATCAGCCCAGCCGTTTCCCTCTATGCCACTGTGACCGGGAATACAAATGAGCCTAATATCGAAGTATTCGGATGCTGTCCAAAGAGAGAAGTTAGGCATTGGCCGACTAATTTCGATCACACATACAACGAGCCCAAGGCCAAATTTCGTTTGGCTGTCGGAATAGATATTTACGTCCTGGCAGTAATAACAAAAGTAAGCAGCAAATCCACTACTTCCTTAATTGCAGGAGAACAGACTTGGAAGTTTCGAGGCGTTTCGAATATACACCGGCACCAACGACGCAATCTTAGTCTCTAATGGCGTAAACTACACTGAAATTCCTATTCTATGTAAAACAGTATTCAGAACAGCTCAAAACAGAATTAGCAACAAAGCCTTAATTTTTAATCTTATCAGTAAACATCGTGGAACTATTACCAACAATGGATTATCTTCTACATGTCTTGCACATTTCCGTTTGGATTCTTCCTGAGCTTGATGGAACTATTAGAAAATCCAAAAAACTGCTTAAGATTTTTGCAACAAAGGCAAGGAAGAGATAGGTTACCGTTGTCAAACTGCATTTTTATGCAATCAAGTATTTTATCATAGTTGTGGAGCAGCTATTCTTAGTTCTAAACCTTGGCTGAAGTGAGAACAATAAATTCTATTCCTGAACAAATGATAAAATTAGCCTTGCCATCATCGACTCGCATGCCTTTGAAAAGGCTGGTAATATGCGTATAATCCTAAAAACATTAGGGCTAGCAGCATCGCTCTTTTTGGCTAAGGAATATTGAACAGCCTTTTTCTACTCTTTTAGAAAACATGAAGTTATGAAGCAGTGATTAATAATATGGGTTAGAGTGCCTACAATAAATGGTAGTACAAATTTCACAAATTTTAAGGATATCCCATCCTCTTCAATGGCATTCCACTTGATACCCATGGCAGATACCAAAACTTTTTACTCCGATGTCTTATCAATGGTTAATGGTTAATGGTTGTAAAGGGTTAAGGTATGGCCCTTTAGCACTGCGACCATATTGATCTATTGTGCACCCTATGCTGTCTATTGACTGTTAAGTATGCTTATGAATTGTACCAGCTCCTTCTGAGGGAGTGAGTGAAGGTCTTCATCTATAAGCATGAACTTGTTTAAAAACTTTTTCCTTCTATGCGTCAACCCCGGACATTCGATAATGAGATGTTCTATAGACTCCTCATATTCGTAGCAAATTCTCAAATTCTGCAGGTGCTGGTGTTAGTTATGCCTAATTTATGTAAGTGTTTGTTGCAGGTGAAGTGACCCGTGAGGGCGCCTGTGAGAGTGCGAATGCTCTTTTTGTTTAACGTGAGGGCCATGTTAGCTCTTTTAGCGTTCAAACCTAAGAACTTTTTGGAGTGTCTAAGACCCTCTACGTTGTTCCAATGCTGATTTATTATAGTTTCGGCCCAGTATTTTACTTTTTGTTTCTGGTTGTTTTTGCTGAATCCGAACATAGGACTAGGTCCGATGAAGTTGTCATCTGCCCCTTTTTTGGCTTGAAAGTCTGCCTTTTCGTTACCGTCATATCCCTCATTGTTTTTGGATGCCAGGTTATTGAGTGCCTTGTGGCATTCTAAGAGGGTTTTTGAGTTGTAGGTATAGCTATCTAAAGCTTTTAGAACTGATTGGCTGTCCGAGAGTATTTTGATCTTTACTCTCTTGTGGTTTCTACGTTGCATGATGTTTGCTGCTCCCATTATTGCGTATAGTTCCGCTTGGAAGATAGTGGTGTCCCTGGTGAGAGTGTATGATTTGTGGATTCTGGGCCCCACTACTCCTGCTCCTACACCATAAGGTGTTTTTGATCCATCAGTGTACCATTTTTGTGAATCATCATTCATCCATTTCGGGTTTGTTTTCCACTCGATCCTCTCATCAAACTGAAACCCATATTTTAAACTAGAATTGCTAATAAAATTATGAGCCGCAGAAATATTGCTGCTTTTGCAGACGCTAGAAAAATAGTCATTAAGCATGTCAGGGTCAAGTATTTATTCTAAGGCCAAGAATTTTATTAGGTTAGGTTAGGTTGGTATGGTTGCCCAGGGGAATGAGCACACTTGGACGAAGAAAGATTCGTCCTTTGTGATACCATTATGAAGGAAGTGAGGAGAAAGGGAAAGACCGGTGGGATGCAGAGAGGGCGGGGAGAGGTGGTGATGGGATGGTAAGGAGCGTGCGGATTACGAACGATGACTATGTTTGCGTCAACAGCTTTGTGATGCCGATGAAATTCATCAGACTTTTAAAGTCAGCACCAGCTATATCAGCAGGCGCGGCAAAGAAGTAAGAGTCAAGATGCCTGGATCTTAGCCCCGCCAGAGCAGGGCAGCTAAGGAGAAGGTGCTGAGATGATTCCACCTCATCTTCCATACATCCAGCACAGAAAGGACTCGAGCTGATTCCAAGTCTCACAGCATGCATTCCTCGCGCATTGTGTCCTGTGAGAGAACCCACTAGATTGGAGAGCTGATATTTTGTCAGCCTCAGAAGCTCACCCGAGCGCCCCCAGTCGCTGTGACCAGGAACCCAGATGAGTCTGATGTCAAAGAATTTGGACGCAGTCGAAAGTGAGGTCAAGCATTCCTTGACCAATTCCGACTGTACCACCATAGACCCGAGGGCCCTTTTTGCCACTTGGCTGACGGAGTAAATATTTCCTTTCTTGACTGTTAGTACGCATTTGAGCAGCCAATCACCTGCCTCCTTGATTGCGGCTACCTCTGCCTGGAACACACTGCAGGGGCCGGTAAGCTGAATTTGAGTCTGATGGGGAGCTCCTCACAAACGACTCCTCCGTCAACCTTTCCTTCCAACTTCGATCCATCCGTGAACAAGTTCACCAGGCCCTGCCTCCAAGTGTAGCCCTCCGTCCACTCTTCCCTTGACGGAATATGAGTGGAGAATGTTCCGATTAGACTAAACGAGGGTATACACTAATCTGTTGACAGAGGGATAAACTCGAAGTTTCTAAGGATGCTTGAGTGCCCATAAGTGAGGTTGAGCTTATAGCTCCAGCCCCTCAGTCTGATTGCGGTGCGTGTAGCGGCAATTCTGCCTGCGATGTCTACCACATTTAACATTGCGTTGAGCGCCAGAGTAGGAGTCGTTCGAAGAGCCCCACTGATTCCAATGAGTGCTGATCTCTGAACTCTTTCCAGCTTCTTCACCAATGTCGTCTTCTCTAGTGATTTCCACCAGACTATGACTCCATATAACAAGATAAGCTTTACTATAGTATTATATAGCCAGAAAACAACTCTAGGCGAAAGGCCCCATCTTTTGCCAATTGCGCCCTTGCACCCATACAAGGCGATTGTAGCCTTCCTCACTCTTTCCTCAATATTGGGCTTCCGTGTAAGCTTGCTGTCAAGGATAATACCTAGGTACTTCACCTTATCAGAAAGCATCAGAGGAGCGCCCCCTAGTGAGGGAAGTTGAGCTCTGGGTATTTTATGTTTCCTCGTAAATAGGACGAGCTCCGTCTTAAGAGGATTCACCGACAGGCCGCAATCCGTTGCCGTTATATTAGAGAATGGTTGTAAGCCTCTGTTACTTCGATTTACATTTTAGACGCAATATTACAAATGCTTCCTCCAGAATCTTTGCTGCAGTCCCGCGCTTGAAAAATTTCAAATTCATATATAATCAGTATCATGTCCGTTGAATATAAGTAGGCATTTGCAGTTTTTTGTTACTCTCTAAATCTTCCACATTAGTCAAAAAAAAAGAAGAAAGTTAATCATTACAAATTTTATATCACTTTGGCACACTGTACGGGTGCGCGTCATTTTTGCGCTCCACAAAGCTTCTAAGCTGTAGGCAGGCGAAAATTGTATTAATCACGGAGTTAACATACTCAACACAACAACAACGTGTAGACAAATAAACGAATGAGCAGATATGCAAATTCAGATCCTGATGGATATGCATATGCAATTCTCTAAGTCTGTAAACGTACACCCAGGAGTATATACATTTGCTTATGTGTGCGTGCGCATGAATTTGTAGCGAAATTGTATACAAATTTAGCAACAGCTGCAATGCAAATGTGGCTGGAAAAGCATTCGTTAGTTGAGCTTTAGTTATGAAAGGCTTGGAGTTGTTTGTGGGGTAGGTCGTGGCGTATGAGTGATGTTTGTTAGTGTTGAGCTACATTTGGCGCGACTGATTTAAAGAGGCTTAGAGCAACATGTAAAGTTACTTACTTTACTGTTTTCCATACAACATTTAAATTATGCTGAAAAAGTGAAACATAAATAAGAAATAATAAAAAAGGAGCGAAAATTTACTTAAAATTCTGTGGCGCTTAGTAATTTCCAGCGAGCCAATTTTACACATACAGAAATTTTGCTAAGCTGCTGAACAAAAAATTAAGTCGAAATTAAATGTTATCAGATATTTTAGATACTTTCTTTCATAGCGAGAAGCCTTCAAATAACGTACTCCCGGAGGCAATCACTAAGTCACTGGATAAACTGACCGTCGGAGCCGTCTTTAACAGATTTACCTACCGAAAGTTAAGCGACAGAATATTCGTGGCAGAGTGGGACGGCGTCACTCTCCACCGGCAGGTCAGCAGGGGCACTCCACACAAAGCGATGTTCTCTCATCATTTCTCTGGGTTGTCGCTGTCAATGGCTTGATGGAGAAGCTGGTTAGAGGAGGCTGCAGGGCCGTTGTTTACGCGGTTGACGGGGCCCGAATTATTAAAAGGAAGTTTTGTCCACAATCTGGATTTCGATTTGATGCAGGGAAATGGGAACGCAGTTGTTAGTTGAGCGGCGGATTGCGGTCTATCGGTGAGTCCCCTCCAGACGCACCGTTTGTGCTTTGCGACAAGGTGAAATAAACTTAAGGTGGAAGCCCATCATTGAAGGAGGATAGAGAAGGTAACAGTCGTCTTATATTTATGCAAGAATGCTATATGCAAAAGATGGCTCCACCCGCCTAAAGACCTACTTTTCTTCTACAATACCATTATTGAGCCCGTTTTGTAGTATGGAGCCCTTGTCTGGTGAAACTCACTGAAAAGTATGACATCGGAGAAGAAGCTGGAGCGAGATCAATGGTTTGCACTCATTGGAATCAGTGGGGCGTTTCAAGAAAGTTCTACTCTTGTGCTTAACGCCATGGTAAATGTGATGTCCGTAGACATCGCAGGTAAAACTGCCGCAGTCAGACTGGAAGGCTCGAGCTACAGACTCGACTTCAATTACGGGCATTCAAGTATTCTTAGAAACTTTGAATTCACCCCCCTGGACGACTGATCAATGTGCAAAATCGCTTAGTCCAAGCGGAATATTCTCCACTCATATTCCATAAAGGCAGAAGTGGGCGGGGTGCAATATTTGGAGACAAGGCCTGGTGAACCTGTTCACGAATGGCTCGAAATTCGAAAGAAGGGTTGACAAAGTAGTATTTTGCGAGGAGCTCCCCATCAGACCTAAGTCCAGATTGCCGGACCACTGCAGTGTGCTCCAAGCGGAGGTAGCCGCAATCAAAGAAGCAGCTGCTCACTTGTGTAATAATTGGAACGGAAGTAAATATTTACTCCGACAGGCAAGCGGCAGTAAGGGCCCTAGACTCGATGATCATGCACTCGAAATTGGTCAGGAAATGTCTGATCGCATCCGAATTATTTGATATTAGGCCCATCTGCCTGAACCAGCGAGGCGGATGAGTTGGCTAGATAAGAGAGCTGAAAGGTAATTTCTCCACGAAAAGAGAGCATTGGGATCTCTTTGACAACTTGTGGTCGGCTTCCGGATGAGTGGGCTTCGCGTCAGCTTAACAAGCGCTGGGCAAGTACACAAACTTGTACGATCGCGAAATCTTTCTGCTCACGTGTGGATTGGAGGCGTTCGAAGAATCTTATGAGGTTAACGAAATCTCACCTCTCGAATTTCGTGGGTGTCCCTACAGGATAGTATCTGCGAGATATGCATGACACTTCTACTACTTCGAGTCCTCTTTGCGTCAGCTGTATGGGGGATGAGGTAGAATCACCGGCGAATTCAATTCAAATCTACACAGATGGTAGTAAATAGGCGATTGAAGCTTCATGAAGCTCAACAGTATGTCAAGCTGAAACACTTGCCATCGATCATGCCTTGGATTGGGCTGAGAAAAAATTGTCAACTAATAAGCTTCAGCTATTTTCAGACAGTCAGTCGTACCTCGAGGCTACAGGAAACCGAAACAACGCAATGAATGCCCTTATTCCGGCTTAAGCAACGGTGTTCGATCGAATTCAGCTGGATAAAAGCGCATGCGACGATTGAGGAGAATGAGTTTCCCAACACTTACGTCAAAGACCTTCCAATAAGTTACGCAAAGGGGCAAATATGCACAAAAGTTGCAGCCGCTTAGCAAATAGATTACCAACAAGAAACTACTGGTTCGTTAGTAAAAGTTTTCAACCGAACTTTAGAAGCAGCCAAAATATATCGAAAGTCATTTGGCATCACTTTTGAGAGGTTTCAATTGCTGACAAGATATCGGTTCCAAGGGCGAGAACCTTCTACAGATGGAAAGTGGACACAGATATAGCCGATTGTTCTGAACCGATTTTGAAGCTGTGGGGAGCTTGCCCCTATCTCTCCTAGAACCAGTGTGTGCTTTTCAAAAAGTTTAGAATATCTCTGATTTCTGCAGAACTGAGATCTTCCAACTCATCAAAAAATTGTTTACCCAGAATAGTTAACCTGCGTCTGCATAGAGCAGGACAGTGTCCTCAGTCCTCGATCTCATCTAGACAACTTCTACAGAAGTCATGTGTTTGCACACCCATACTTTGGGCGTGCCTACCTATTAGGCAGTGCCCCGTTATGACTGAGATCAGTGTGCTAAAACTGTGTTTATTTTGGCATAGCAGAGATTCTGTGCGTTTAGCATTTAATGTCGGCCACAGTTGACGGGCGATTTTGCAGGTGACTTCATTGCGCCATCTTTCGTTTGCTTTCTGTACAATTTCTTCAAGGATGAGTAGCTTACATGTTTGTGAGGGTATCCGTATGTCATTATCTATGTGCTCGTCAGACAATTTAGTGCCGAGTCTCGCTAGTTCATCGGCTCTACAGTTACCCTCAATGTCGTGATGTCCAGGAACCCATGTTACCTTTAGGTGAAATGACTCAGCCATCTCGATAAAAGATGGCATTTCATGGCTACTTTGGAGGTTGTGGACTGTTTTGTGAAGGATTTTATCGCCGCTTGGCTATCAGTGAAAATGTAGATATTATTTCCGGATATCGCATCACACTGTATCAGTGTCGCAGATTTTATTATTGCCATCAGTTCAGCCTGAAAGACACTACAGTAGTCGGGGAGCCGAAAACTGAAGGAGATCCCCAGATGTTCGGAATATACACCTCTGCCCACCCTACCCTCGAGCTTTGAGCCATCTATGTATGTATACATGGATGGGCTCGCCCTGTCTTACATCGTCCCGTTTTCACTCTTCCTTTGCGGTCGTAAACGATGTAATGGCAAGCATAGGCGGGAGTGCATAGTTCACCAGTCCGGGAAGCCCCAAAGTGCGAGCCAGGATTTTACCGTGGCCATAATCCGTGTTTGACCACTTATTTAGAGTGTTCAGCCTTATTGCTGCACTGCGTACGTTATATATTGCCTGCAGATCTACCGGAAGGAAGTTTAATGTCGCATATAATGCTTTGGATGGTGTAGTTGACATGCCGCCGGTTATCAGAACAGATGCTAGTCTTTGAACCTTGTCAAGTTCACACCCTTCTGAAGGGCATACCACCATATTACAAGACCATAGTAGAGAATTGTCCTAACCACTGCTGTGTAGAGCCAATGTATCATTCTGGGTTCCAATCCCCATTTCTTCCCAATAGGGCTTCCGCATGAGTACATTGCGCTCATAGCTTTGCGTACTCTGTCTGCGACTGTGAGCCCCCAATTTAGCTTCCTATTTAGTACAAGTCCTAGATATTTTGCCCTTTCTGTTTCTCGACGTAAAACAGACAAAAAAGCAAATTTTAAAAATCAAGAACGCATAATTTGTTGCCTTTTGGCATTAGAATTTATGCATTAGCGTCGAAAACCAGAAAAGAAGGATTTTTGCTGGCCTTTGATAAATATTGGGTAGTCGAAAAAGTCTTTTCGTATTTTGCCAATAGATGTCGTTGGAGTCACCTATCTCCAGTGCTACCAATCACATTGTGTCATATCATATGGTGTTAGAAAGGTGACATTTTAAGTTTCATTTAACCAAAAAAAATTAAATTCGGAGAAGTTGAAAAAAAGTTATAGCAGTTCAAAAATGAGTGAAAATAACGAAGAAATTCGCTATATTTTGAAATTTTTGTAGAAAAAAGGGAAGAATGCCACGACGCAAGCCACCAATGAAATTTGTGAAGTTTACGGAAACGATGCTGTATCAGTCGAACTATCGTTGAAAAAGTCGATGAAATTATGGAAAAGATTGACCAGGACCGTCACATAAGCTGCCATGACATCGCCAAGGCACTAAACATTCATCATCAAACGGTTTTGAACCATTTAAAAAAGGCTGGTTACAAAAAGAAGCTCGATGTTTAGGTACCACATGAATTGTCTGTGAAAAATTGAATGGACCGAATTAACATCTGTGATTCTTTGCTGAAACGAAATGAAATCGAACCATTTCTGAAGCGAATGGTAACAGGAGACGAAAAGTGGATCAAATACGACAATAATGTGCGAAAAAGATCATGGTGCAAGGGTGGTGAAGCTCAACAAATGGTCGCAAAGCCAGGATTGACGCCTCGAAGGGAGGATTGGAAAGGAATCATCCACAATGAGCTGCTCCAGCCTGCTCGAAGGATTGATTCTACACTTTACTGTCAACAACTGATGAGATTGAAGCAAGCAATCGAAAAAAAAACGGTCAGAACTGATCAGCAGAAAGGGCGTCGTCTTCCATCAGGACAACGCTAGGCCACACACATCTTTGATGACTCGGCAAAAACTGGGAGAGCTTGGCTGGGAAGTTTTGATGCATCCACCGTATAGCCCTGACCTTGCACCATCGGATCACCATTTGTTTCGGTCAATGCAGAACTCCCTTAATGGAGTAAAGCTAGCTTCAAGAGAAGCCTGTGAAAATTTCTTGTCGCAGTTTTTCGCCGAGAAACCACAAAAGTTTTACACTGATGGAATAATGTCTCTAGAAGAAAAATGGCAAGAGGTGGTCGACTAAAATGGTACATATTTAGTTTAATAAAGTTCATTATACGTTTAAAAAAAAAAAAGAGTTGAAGTTTGATTAGAAATATGAAAAGACTTTTTCAATTACCCAATATTAACCTCAATTTTAACCAAATTCTTCGTGAAATTCATAGCGATAATAAGCCATAGGCATCAGGTGATATCAAGGTCATACTAAGAAAGAATGGCGAAATTTTGCCCTTTTTTTTGCCTTGACGTTGCCAGATTCGGAATCCAGATTTTGCTGCTCGTAGTATGATTAGCGCAGTGGTTCAAAATTGGCAACAACGTGCCAGTTATGAGCCAAAAATTAATTTGATTAACTTAGAACTTCCTCACAAGTATATATATACTTGCATGCGAGTGTATGTATGTGTGTATACATTTAATTAATACGACTGTTACCTGCTTTTGTACTGCTAGCCACAGTATTTCCTTTTTCAATGAAGTAACCAATGGCTGGTTGGCAGGCAGGCTGGCAGACGGCTTAAAAGATGTAATCACACAAAAGGTGATTAAAATAGTCTGGCTATGCTAGCAAAAGCAACAACAATAGCAATAGTGACAACATACGAGCATAACTCATATATTAAACCTAGTAATAGACGAGACCATTGATAAAAGCCTGTTTATGAATTTGTCAATGCATACAAACACCGCTGCGTTACTCTCATATTTATGTATACATACAACACATACATACATATTAGTCGGGATACTAGCATTGTAAAGTTCACACGAGAAATTGCACTTCTTTCCTGCCAACTTTATGCCAAGGCACGTACGTACACACTCTTGCATTCAGGCGCATACACACGCACGCTAAGCCATCGACACGTTTTCAATACGACACTTTCATGTAGTTATGTGTTGTGCTTGCATCAATCCCATTTAGACACTGCGCTACAACAGCTTTATACAGAATTGTGCAATGTTCGCCAGTGTCTGGGGGTCTGCAACTTTTGTGATGTGTGCATCCACCTTTACATACTCGTATAAGTTCATTTTCATTGTCCTTCCCCAAGGTATTACTTACTTGCGCATGTTCTTGGGCTTTTGGAGTCTCCCAAAGGTGGCTGCGATGCAATTTAGCTAAGGGTTCCACTTTCACATCGTGCAACTATGATGATTTTTATATACGTACGATGTGATGCGCTAGAGTGAAGACCGCAAGTGCGACTTTCACCAGTTTACGAAAGGAGGCAGAAAGTGGGGCCATAGAGGTGAAAATGTTTAGGAAAAAGGACGAAGGAAACAAAACATCTTCTGGCACAATGCGGAGATACGTCGCTTATTCAAATATGCGCGTCTGTTGACAATTATAACTTCGAATATATAAAAGACTTTGTTTACTTAAAAGCAAGCATTAGCATTGGCAACAATAAAGGAAGATTTAGAAACCGGCAGTACTTTTTGTAATTTCCTTTTTCATGTTAAACTTTCTACGCAAGTTGCGGAGGCAATCGGCTCTAAATCAGCCGAATTTGTCATGATAATTGTTTGGCCATCCATAATTGTTTTCCGTTTTCCCAAAGACTTTCCATAAGTTTGACAACTTTGAAGACGACTCTCAAGGCCATTTCAATATTTCAATTCCAGTTTGCTGTTTCTACTCTACACAGTTTCGGTTTCGATACTTGGAATTGTAGTTTTCTTGCGAAATGGAAGGTTGGTTAGTTCTTTTTGGTAAATTTATTCATCAAAACTGCATTCAAATTGGCGGTGAACGCAACTAAATGATCAAATCCTTTTTCGGAAAGCAGCGCCAAGTATGAACCTTAACTGGATGTTCAACAGTTCGTTGAAATTTTCGATTATTAGCAGTACACAAGGACTGATGTATGCAACTATTCACCCGAAAGGAGGGTTTATCAAGAGAATATTACGTTTGCCCAATTCCGTTCCGAATTTTCTGAATGGCTTGTTTTTCAATTATATTGTACAAAAAAAAAACTTCAAAACTTTTCGAAAACAAGAAATTTATTAGGTGGGAAACTATGCTCCCGCTGTTTGTCAATAGATGCCGCCAGCAGTATGTGCTAGTCGATTCTAACATCACCTAAACGTCAGAAACCATATTGTAAGCAAACTGCTTCGACACATTAGTGGTTTTGTTTTGGTATCATATAAATGTCCGATTTTGTTCCGAATAATCGTCTTTTGTGGGGAGTGTTGATTTCCCTCTTTCATTCGAAACAAAGGCAGCTGAAGCGCATCGAGAGCTACAAAAAGTTTATGGAGATGCCGCTTTAAGTGAAACAACGTGCCGAGATTGATTTCATCACTTGAAAGACGGCGATTTTAAAGTTGACGACCGTCTGCGTGAAGGAAGGCCAAAAACCTTCGAAGACGTTGAATTGGAGGCATTGCTCAACGAGGATCCGTGTCAAATGCAAGAAGAGCTTGCTTCAGTATTAGGAGTTACCCGCCAATCCATTTCCAAGCGATTGCATGCTTTGGGAATGATTCAGAAACAGGGGACTTGGGTTCCTTATGAGTTAAAACCAAGGGATGTTGAACGTCGTTTTTTTGCCTATGAAAAACTGCTCCAGCGGCAAAAAAAGGGAGGGTTTTCTTCATCGCATCGTGACGGGTGATGAAAAATCAATTCATTACAACAATCCAAAGAAAAGAAAGTCATGGGGACTGCCGGGTCATGCTTCTACGTCATCGCCTCGGCGGAATATTCACGCTGCGAGGGTTAAGCTATGTATTTAGTGGGTCCAAGTTGCTCTTATTTATTATGAACTGTTAAAGCCAAGCGAAACCATCACTGGGAATCGGTATCGACTTCAATTGATGCGATTGAGCCGAGCACTGCGCGAGAAGCGACCGCAATACACGGAGAGGCATGAAAACGTGATTCTACAGCATGACAACGCTCGGCCTCACGTTGCCAAACCCCTTAAAAGCTACCTGGAAACAATGAAATGGGAAATTCTACCCCTACCCCCACCCGCCACATCCTCCAGATATTGCGCCGTCCAATTATACCCTGTTCCGCTCATATGAAGACATCAAAAAATGGCTTGTTCGTGGATAGCCTCAAAATATTAACAGTTTTACCGCGACGGTGTACGAGATCTACCAGAAAGATGGGAAAAAGTAGTAGCCAGCGATGGGCAATGCTTTCAATGATTCACTTGTAACCATTTTTTCAGAATAAAGTTGTATTTTCATCAAAAAAACAGCGAGAACTTAGTTGCGCACCTAATATTTGTCTAAATTAGCGAAGAACATATTTTCTTAATATATTTTATCCAAGTAAAGCGAAAAACTATTTTGTTTGATATGTTTGATACTGAAAAAAAAAATTTTTTTTCTATTATATTTAATCCTAAAAAAGTAAAAAAAAGTAAATATATATAATTTTATATCAAAAAAGTTAAAAAACTAGTTTTATGCAAATTTTTTTATCATAAAAATCGAAAAAAAAGTTTTTTTTTAAATATATTTTATCCGGAAAGAGTAAAAAAAAGCGAAAAAATTGTTTTTTAAATATAAATTTCGGCCTAAATAAAAAAAATGTTTTTTCTAAATATATTTTATCCGAATACATTGAAAAAATTGTTTTAAAACATATTTTTTCCTAAATATATGAAATTTTTCTTAAACACATTATTTGATCCTAAAAAAGCGAAACATTTTTTTTTAATGCATTTTATCCTAAAAAAGGAGAAACAAATGATTGTTTTAAATGCATTTTATTATACAAGAGCGAAAAAATATTTTTTTCCTAAATATATTTCATCCTAAAAAAGCGAAAAAGATTTTTTGAGAATAAATTTTATCTTAAGGGGGGAGCCTGCTTTAGAGGCTTCAAAAAATCGATTTTTTCGTGGATTTTTTTGGGAAGGAAAGAAATATTCGATTGAAGCAAAACTTTCAGGGTTTATTGTTATATATTTCAGCAGTCTTCTCAATTTTTTTCATTAAAATATATGTCATATTATGCCTGGTACAAGCATTTTGCCGAAGCGCCTCGAGTGTGCATGTGTCATGCGGCGGGAAAGATGCAGGTCACCATTTTCATCAGAAACCAAAAACCCAAAAAATTTTTTATTTTAGTATAACAAGAAAATTAACAAAAAGTGAGAAATTCAACAATTTTTCGCTAATTAAAACAAAAATTCATTTTTTGGAAAAACAAATTCACTTTAGATTGTTTAAAAAGTGGGTTAATCATAACTTTCTTAAGGTTTTTTAGGTTCAACGAGAAGAGAATTTAATTCCGAATTCAATCAATGTTATCTCGTTTCGATAGAACGTTTAACTTTTTCCCTATCTTTCCCGCCAATTAGGACAAATCGTAAAAATAAAAAACCGAGAAATCGCGCATCAAAGTTTTTGTATATATTTAACTTGCTAACAATTTCTTTTGTAACTGCGAAAATATTTTGAATTTGCCTCTGAAATTTTGAGGACACATTCTTGCAAATCGAAATTTGCAGCCTCTAAAGTAGGCTCCCCCCTTAAATAATAAATTAAATATATTTTATTCAAAAAATGCGGAAAAAAATTTTGAAAATATATTTTGTCCTACAAAAGTGGAAAAAACTCGTTTCAAAATATATTTTATCCTAAAAAACAAAAAAATAGTTTTTTAATTATATTTAATCCTAGAAAAATGCAAAAAAAATGTTTTTTCTAATTATATTTTATTCTAAAAATACGAAAAAATGTTTTTTTAAGATTGGATTTTGAAGATATGGGAATATTTTAACCCGAAAAGTCAAAAAACAATTTTTCTAAATACATTTTATCCTAAAAAATCTTAAAAAGTTGTTTCATTTTAATATATTTTCCAATATTTTTGTTGTTGTTCCTTTTAAAATATTTTTTAAATACATTTTATCCTAAAAAGGCTTACAAAGTTTAGAAAATTGTTAAAAAGTCCTGAAAATATTTTATTGAAAGAAATTAAAGGAAATCCCAGAACCATATTTTTTTTCTTCAAAATTTTATGAGTTGATTTTTTATTAGAAGAATTGAAGACAATGTCCAAATAAATATTTGGTTCTTTTGACATGAAATCGCTTCTGACATATTCTGAAATATTTTTAACTACCAGAATTATGAAATTGCGAACGCGTAATCTTCAGTTGTAGGAAAACATAATGCATGGATACGCCTATCTATATATATATATGTGTATATAATTGGCGCGTACACCCTTTTTGGGTGTTTGGCCGAGCTCCTCCTCGTATTTGTGGTGTGCGCCTTGATGTTGTTCCACAAATGGAGGGACCTACAGTTTCAAGGCGACTCCGAACGGCAGATATTTTTATGAGGAGCTTTTTCATGGCAGAAATACACTCGGAGGTTTGCCATTGCCTGCCGAGAGGTGACCGCTATTAGAAAAATGTTTTTCTTAATTTGGTTTTTTCACCGAGATTCGAACCGACGTTCTCTCTGTGAATTCCGAATGATAGTCGCGCACCAACCCATTCGGCTACGGCGGCCGCCTATCTAGTCACAGGAAATCGTTTCTAAATCCGACCCCAGTTAATTACTAAAAAAGTGATTTTTGGTCAGTGCTAGTT
>JAYXIM010036442.1:0-69440 GCA_037575425.1 Anastrepha fraterculus | reverse complement strand
AAATAACGAGATAAACGGCTTTAGAGTTTTCAATTTACTCTGGCTCCTTAAGTAAAAGTAAAGACATATTTTCATCTAAACAGATACTGTTAACAGATATCGCCATGAGTTTTTACACATCAAAAGAGTGGTCATTTCTGAACACTTATATACATATGTATATCCCTTTTTTTTTGGAGTATGCACTATTGGCGGCCGCCGTAGCCGAATGGGTAGGTGCGTGATTACCATTCGGAATTCACAGAGAGGTCGTTGGTTCGAATCTCGGTGAAAGCAAAATTAATAAAAACATTTTTCTAATAGCGGTCGCCCCTCGGCAGGCAATGGCAAACCTCCGAGTGTATTTCTGCCATGAAAAAGCTCCTCCTAAAAATATCTGCCGTTCGGAGTCGGCTTGAAACTGTAGGTCCCTCCATTTGTGGAACAACATCAACACGCACACCACAAATAGGAGGAGGAGCTCGGCCAAACACCTAACAGAAGTGTACGCGCCAATTATTTTTTTTTTTTTTATGCACTATTGAAGTAAATGAGCGATATGTAAAGTGATTTCTCTCTAATGGTCATTTAGTCTTATCAGGGAAACCCTGCTGTGTCTTTTTAAATATGATTGTATCTTCAAAGATGAGACTTTTGTAAAAAGTGTTTGAGCAAGTGGATTGCAAAAGATTCCTATTCCGCGATAGTTTTGGTTCTCGTTTGTTTTTTTAACTTTCTTAAAGACAAGGGTCGTTCTAAAGGGGTTTCCAACAACAGGGGTTACAGGTGAATGAATTGCGCTATCGAGAGATGACTAACGAGTTTTTATGGCCGGAATTGGATGGTATTGATCTGGGCAACGTTCATTTTCAACAAGACGGCGCTACGTGCCACACAAGCAACGAAACCGTTGATCTTTTACGGGAAAAGTTTCCGGACCGTGTCATCTCTCGAAGAGGTGATCACAATTGGGCACCGAGATCTTGTGATTTAACATCTTGTGACGTTTTTCTTTGAGGCCACGTGAAAGAGAAGGTCTACGCCAACAGCCCAGGGTCGATTCAATACCTTAAAGATGGAATTCGTGAGACTATCGAGGACATGGGGCATCCACTTTGAAATTCGGTTATCGAAAATTTAATGAAAAGGGTATTGCTCTGTAAGTCGTGATGGTCATTCGCCTGATGTTATTTTCCACAATTAAAGGCATACCTTCCGTTTTATAATGAAATAAACATCGGATCATTTATATTAAAAAATAGCATTTTTCTTTGAATATCAAAATAACACCTCTTATTGGAAAGACCTTCACTTGTACTCCATTCTAATGGTATGTTTTCGTGTATCAAGATAATATTAAAAAGCCTTTCCAGCTGTTGATACAGATGATCTCCACCATATTTTAACATCTCTATCGCATTCGAGATGCCTTCTTGGCTAGGTGTCTTCCGATTCTTTAAGGTTTTTATCTCATATTCTAATTTATTGACTGATAAATGTTTTTATCAGTTTCATATTCAATTGTTTCTCATCAATCCTAATTTCTCAGAAAGATAATTGGTATATGCAAAAACAATAAAAAAAATAAGATCCACGTAATTTGTGAACGACTTAAATGTAAAATTAAATGGGCTATATAACTGAACATTCGGAATTTTTCCGAAAATTTTACTAATAAGTTGACAATTTTGATGATAAGTTTTTAAATTTATCAAATTTTTGGTGAATTTCGAAACTTTGATTTTTATTTTCTTTTATAAAAAATTTACGAAAAAAAGTTTGCATAAGTTGTTTATTTCTAAAAAATCCATCGGGATGAAGCCGTTCGCATCCGAAAAATCGTCGCCATGACTTTTGATTGTTGCTTAGTTCTGGTGAGTAATGATGAATTCACCGTGAGCAATCGCGGCGCCCATTGGGCCGACAATTCTTTCATCGCCAACTTATCACGTGAAATATTGATTGCCGTGCCGGTCGACACACCTCTGCCCCCTGTTGCTTTGCGCACTTTCGTTCGGCGTTCAGCGAGAATCATATTGTGGACTTTTTGAATGATTTCCTCGGTAACGACGTCTGCCGGGCATCCTGTTCGCCTCTCATCAAAAGCGGTTGTTCGCCTACGTTTAAATTCGTTGAACTAATATCTAATTGTGGTCATAGATGGCGAAGCGTCCCCATAGACAACATCCAACTTTGCTTTTATCTCCTCGCATTTTTTCCCATCCAATAACTTAAAGCGTATTACCGAATGATACTGTTCTTTTCACATCTTAGCGAAAATCACGAAACACGTCTTACTCGAATAGCTGCCAAATCCAAACTAACCTATGAATCAGTTTAAAATTTGTTTTGCCGTCGTTTGATAGAAGGTAGCACTCGATGCCAATAGCAACTTTACGCAGGAACGCCCTCTGTCATCAAACACGGGTACTTATTAAACTGCCCTCGTACACATTCGCATATAAATATTTTTCCACACCAATTTTGGTTTTTAATTTTTTACTACGGGTATATGTGCTTTTTCTTATTCTGGTATCGCGCCATAGACTAAATTTACTGAGATTCGGTATCTTCTGCAAATCTGTGAAATACCGTTTTATGGAGGGTGATAGAATTAAGTGCCCGATTTCGCTTACTCTCATTATCAACCTACTTTGGTTCAAGAGAAATGTGTGAGTTTATATGTATTGTGGTTTCGTTCAGATATTTCAAAAATATCAAAAATCAATACGAATTTTGAGTCACTTATCGAATTTGTTATAATAAAATTGGATGAACTACAAAATTTGCATATCCGGACTTTTCTTAGATTCCTAAATAGAAGGCTTCTTGAAAATTTGTTGTATTTTTTAAATTTGGTGCAAAGTTTGAAACTTTGAGTTAAAACATAACAAACATTTTAATAAATATATGTTATTTATTATTTATACATAATTTTAATTATTAAATTATTGTTTTACTTGTTGTATGATCTTTTTTTTAATGGAAATCAGGATTTTCTACACATTTTTGCTTTCTTTAAAAATTCTACTTTTAGCAAATACAAACATAACCATCAGGTTATTGGCGTTTTCTTCTCCAGACTTCCCCATTTCTTAATACTAGATCCGAAATTGTCACACGAAATTATGGTAACGAACTTCAGGAAATTCAGAGACAATTTGGGGACAAAATGGGTAAGTTGTGACATTTATATTCAACACACACAGATACGCTTATATGTAGATGCATTGATGTGCCATTTATCTAAAGATAATTCTATAGATAAAACTATGCAACTAAGTCAAACTTCTTGGGAAAGAAGGATTCCGGTAGAGGGAACAAAAAAAGTATGAATTTTTCTAGGGCAATAAGTTCACAGTTCTTGTTCATTCTTATGGTAAATCGACATAGAACACTAAGTGATCGGACAACTAATTCTGATAGAGGTGGAGCAAAAAGCAAAAACAAAAAAAAAATATTCGTGGAGAAAAAATTTGCTGGACTGATCTTCAGTAAAGTTGATCTGGGAGACATTCTCTTTCATAATTACTAGCTTTTTTCGTGTGGAGTAACCAGTGTTGGGTAGTGTTACTATTCCATGCACTATGTTATGCGAACGTATCGTTTTTACGGCTAAAAGTTCACGCGTACCGCAATTTTGCCGGGCGTCGCACGATGTCCTTGAAGTCATTTTCATTTTCGATATTGAAATCTGCACTGACGGTTCTAGGCTAAACTGTGGTCTGGCAGCTGGCCTATATTCGCAGCCGCCCAAATTAGACAAATCAATTCGATTTCCCAACTATTCCAGCATTGACAGATTTCCTAACTGTTCCAGGCATTAACAATCAGATCCATGCAAATAACTAAAACACTACAAAGAAATTCAGAGAGTCAAGCAGCTATCAAGGCCTCCGATTTCAATTCCATTTCATCCAAAGTAGGTTAACAGTAGTGGATCTAGAGTTGCTTGGTCATTGGCTTGAAATTACTCTGGTTTGGATTCCCGGCCATAGGAATATATAGGGTAATGAAACAGCAGATGAGCTAGTAAGAAAACGTTTGGCATTACACATAACAGAGGCGGTAGCATTTGCTATCGTATTAAACGCAAAAAAAAACATTGCTTCACACGAAAGAAGGTGGAAGCAATTATGTACAAGTACTACAACAAGAAAAACATGACCGTCGTATAACATCCAGAGGACGAATTATCTGTTACGATACTCTCGCCCAGACATCTCACATATTATTTCAATCTTTACAGGTCACTGGATGCATGATCCACAGCCATACTTAAACTTCGTTTCCGTCCCATTAGCAGACGCTGTCAGACTGAGGGAGAAAGAAAGTCCAGCTACAGCAAGATTTCAATCTGTCGATAAGCTTTGCCTATAGCTAATTAAGGAAATACCGGGCTATACGTGGATCTCATGGATCTGTGTCAAAACCAAAAAAAAAAAACAAAAAAAAAAAAAACCAAACAAGACAAAACACGACACAATAAGCGAATTGTTAAAACACTGAAAAATAGTTATAAGGCAACCTTAATAAATAATTAGTGATAGTGCATTTTAGTGGTAGTGCAAACTGCCCCTCCGTGACAAGAGAGCAGTAGAAATACCCAACCACTTCAAACAAAACCATTGTTTGTTAAGTCCAAGTCGAAATTCATAAAAACTTATCGTATGAAAATGTTAACGATTCAAGTAGCGGCAAGCAACACTAATAACATTTAAAATGTTAATTTTTACGATCACTGGTTTTGGCATATCTCATCCATCACTTAAGTAGCAACCTGCGTATTCCCTGCATATTTAAAATTTTGCAAAACATTCAAATATCAAAACGTATAGTTAAAGGCCGCCGTAGCCGAATGGGTTGGTGTGTGACTACCATTCGGAGAACGTAGATTCGAATCTCCGCGAAGCAACCGGTTGCCCCTCGGCAGACAATGACAAACCTCCGAGTGAAATGTATTTCTGCCATGAAAAAGCTCCTGATAAAAAATATCTACTGTGCGGAGTCGTCTTAAAATTGAACGTCCTCCCCTTGTGGAACAACATCAAGACGATCGCCAGAAATAGGTAGAGGAGCTCGGCCAAACACCCAAAACGGGTGTTAGTGCCAATTATGTATATGTACATATATAGTTAAAGGCTTAACTGTTGCACAGTATTCCCAACAGCTAAATTCTGCGAGATTGAAATTAAATTTAAATTTTTTGTAAAACAACAAATTCTGTTTTTATTTGATGGAATTGGCACGAATTAAAGAAACGTGGCTTCCACTCAATACGAAAGATTATGTTTTGGTTTCCAGTTTCGCTGATGCCCTATCTAAAAACCTGATTAAACACAAAATTACATTATTTTAGATCTACGACACAAATGAGGATAAAATGGCTTCCTTCAATCCATTTTTCAACGTAGGTGAAGAGTGGAAAAACAGACGCTCGGACGTTATGAGCGGGTTAACACAAAATAAGGTGAAGTGTTGCTTATTTTTTAGTTTACGAGTATATAAAACAATTGACTATATAAGTTTTAGTGAAAATAAAACTCTTTTTAAAACTCTTCAGCTTAACTCAGCGTATCCTATTTGGAGAAGCTGTGCTCAAAAACTGACCAATCTTTTGAAGGAGCAAACAGCAGAAGGCAATGCCATACTTGAAACGAAGAATGTAAGTGCATACACACATACATATGTAGAAACAAATGCATACCCCTTTACGTCTTATATTATCAACCACAGCTTATCACTCGTTTTAATGCCAATGTTTTGGGTGAGTTCCTTTGGGGCATCGAAACGCATACGCTCTCAAATCTTGACAAACCAAATACTTATCTGGAGATTGCGCACAAAGTACCTCAACAAGTATTTCAATCAGTTTTGAGTTTCTACAAATTCTTATCTTTTCCCTGGTTCCGACGCTTCGATAACCATCGCGTCTTCTCCGCCGAAATTGAAAGTTTTTTCTCCCAACTCACCAAAGATGCCTACGTGATGCGTGAAAGGGATGCAAGCAATAAAAATAGAGTGGATTTTCTAAATTACGTGCGTCAGTTGCAGGAAAAGAAGAATCTCTCGCATGATGAGGTAGTTGGTTACATGGGTACGGTTTTTGCAGATGGTTTCGACACAGCGGCCGCAGTCACCATCCACACACTCTTCTATGTGAGCTCAGTTGCATTTAGTCGTATAGACTATGAAGCCTAGTATACTACTAATATATTACTTTTCACAACTTCAGTTGACTCATCATCCTGATTCTCAGGAAAAAGTGCGCAAAGAAGTTTTAGGCAATCTGGACGCCGATGGTACCATTAATTATCAGACTTTAACCAGTTTACCCTATTTAGATCGGTGTATACATGGTAAGCCTATATCATTTACTCCTGCAAGCTGAGATTCTTCTTCATTCTTTTACTGGCAGAAACTATGCGTCTAACTAGTCCGCTGACCTTTGGTGGACGCATTTGTACCGAGTCCACCGAATTGGAATTAAATAATGGCCGCCTACTGTCCATTAAAGAGGGTGAGGTGGTTTTAATACCTACTTTCAGTTATGTTCATGATCCTGATTACTTCCCTCAACCTTGGGAATTCAAACCGGATCGTTTCCTGAACGTCGATATGTCAGATTTGGCAAAAAGAGGTGTTTTTATTCCTTTCGGTGACGGCCCCCGCATTTGCTTGGGTAAATATTATTATATCTAATTATTGCTATGATGCTGAATTTTGCAACTAAACTTCATTTCAGGACGCCATATTGGCATGCTAGAAGTGAAATCAGCATTGGCAGAAATACTTAAGAATTATCGCCTGAAAGTTTGTAGCAAAACCACACCGGAGAAGAAACTTGACTCGCACACATTTACTTTAGGAGTGGATGGGGATCTAATGATTGAATATGAGAAGCTGTGATCAGCAAAATGTAAATTAATCGAATTAAATGTTTGAGTGATTTCTATTAAAAATAAAAATATTTTATATTTGGGAATATTCTACTATTTCACCATTTTTTTGTATACGGAGAAATGTCGAAACCTCGTTAGCGCAAAAATTGTCATATAAAAACAACGAGAATTTAAACCACTGCAAACTACTTTATTAAATAAGTACTAAAATATAATAAAATAAAAAAAAGTATCTGTATTCAGGGAGCTAGCAGAGCATACTTTGGCCATATTAAACTTATGAGATCTTCATTGATATCAAAGGAACAAAAACTCCAGATGCACAAAACTATAATAAGACCGTTTCTCACCTACGGCAGTGAAACATGGATTCTTAAAGTTAATGACGCGAATTTACTGATGCGATTTGGAAGAAAAATTCTTAAAAAAATATTCGTCCCTATACGATTAGAAGACGGTACATACCGTATACGCTATAACCACGAGCTGAGTGTTTTAGTCGCGGGAGGAAATGTAACGCGGTTTATAAAGTCCCAAAGATTAAGGTGGTATTTGAAGCAAACCCTAAAGGAGCAATAAGGAGAGACCGGCCAAGGAGACGATGGTTGAAAGGCGTAGAAGACGATATACGAAAGATGAAATTCACACAACATAGAGCGAAAGCGGGCTGTCGAGAAGAATGGAGGCGTATTGTAGTTTCGTATTTTTATAAATCTTATACAAAGTTTGCTACTTGGATTGTTATGATATTTGCGTATCAAAAAAGTATGGTGGTAGTAAAGGGTTAAGGTATGGGCCTTTAGCACTGCGACCATATTGATCTATTGTGCACCCTATGCTGTCTATTGACTGTTAAGTATGCTTATGAATTGTACCAGCTCCTTCTGAGGGAGTGATTGAAGGTCTTCATCTGTAAGCATGAACTTGTTTAAAAACTTTTCCTTCTATGCGTCAACCCCGGACATTCGATGATGAGATGTTCTATAGACTCCTCATCTTCGCAGCAAAATCTGCAGGTGCTGGTGTTAGTTATGCCTAATTTATGTAGGTGTTTGTTGCAGGTGAAGTGACCCGTGAGGACGCCTGTGAAAGTGCGGATGCTCTTTTTGTTTAACGTGAGGGCCATGTTAGCTCTTTTAGCGTTGAAACTTAGGAACTTTTTGGAGTGTCTAAGACCCTCTACGTTGTTCCAATGCTGATTTAATAGAGTTTTGGCCCAGTATTTCACTTTTTGTTTTAGGCTGTTTTTGTTCAATCCGAACATGAGACGAGGTCCGATGAAATTTACATCTGCCCCTTTTTTGGCTTGAAAGTCTGCCTTTTCGTTGCCGTCATATCCCTCATGTCCTGGTACCCAAATTAATGAGATATTGTTTTTGGATGCTAGGTTATTGAGTGCCTTGTGGCATTCTAAGAGAGTTTTTGAGTTGTATGTATAGCTATCTAAAGCTTTTAGAACTGATTGGCTGTCCGAGAGTATTTTGATCTTTACCTTCTTGTGGTTTCTACGTCGCATGATGTTTACTGCTTCCATTATTGCGTATAGTTCCGCTTGGAAGATAGTGGTGTCCCTGGTGAGATTCTGGGCCCCACTACTCCTGCTCCTACACCATAAGGTGTTTTTGATCCATCAGTGTACCATTTTTGTGAGTCATCATTCATCCATTTTGGGTTTGTTTTCCACTCGATCCTCTCAGAAAAGGTAACTGTGTATCCTTTTGTGAAACAGAGGGTTGGGTCAATGTGGTCTGAGACTTGAGCCATGCTTATGGTGTTTTTGATTTTATTTAGGATACTTAGGTGACCGGTGAGGTTGCCTAATTTGAAATTTTTGTTCATGTGTAGCATGAGTGCTTGCGTAGCTGCTTCCTCTTGGATTGCTATATGAAGTGGTGGGAGACTAAGGAGTGCTTCCATGCCAGCTGTTGGGGTAGTTCTCATAGCCCCTGTGATGCGTAGGCAAGCAAGTATTTATACTTTTCCCAGTTTGGTTATCGCTGTTTGTTGGATAGATTTGCTCCACCATACTAGTGCCCCATACAGTAGGATTGGTCTAACCATTTGGGTGTATATCCAGAGGGCCGTACTAGGGCTGAGGCCCCAGGATCTCCTTAGTAATTGTTTGGTTGTCCACAAGGATTTCGTGGCTTTTTTTGTTATATTATTTATATGTGATTTCCAAGTGAGTTTTTTATCTAAGGTTAAACCTAGATACTTGACCTCTTCCTTTAGTTCTATCACTTTTTCATTTATTTTCAATGCAAGAAACTCTAACTTTCTTTTTCTTGTGAAGGGGATTGTTGTAGTTTTGTTAGGGTTGATCGACAGCCCCTCCTTTTTACACCATTTCCATGTTGCGTTCAAGGCATTTTGCATTAAGTCTGTTAGTGTCCTGTCATGGTTGCATTTTATTATAACAGATATGTCATCTGCATAACTAATGGTTATAAATCCCTTATTGTTTAGGTGCTGCACCAAGTCATCAACTAGTAGGGACCATAACAGTGGAGAAAGAACTCCTCCTTGCGGAGATCCCTTTACTGTTGTGACATTGAGTTCAGCTTGGCCTAACGAGGCTTTAATAATCCTGTGATTAAGCATTTGGCTTATCCAATGTGTTAATATAGGGTTTGCACCTATTTTCTCGAGTGCTGTTTCCATGGATTTGTAATTTGCGTTGTCGAAGGCTCCCTCTATGTCCATAAAGGAACAGAGGGCTAAAGTAGTTTTTCCATTGTTTTTAACATGAACGACGATCAAAATAGTATAGTTTTATAAAAAAAAGGGATTAAACTAAAAAATAAACTAATAAATAGTCAAAACTTATCAGTATGTGATACTTTTATAATAATTGGGGGTGTGTATATACACATAGCCAGTACACACTCTTGAATATTAAGATTGCATATTTAGTCAGACCTACATTAATTTTGTTACATATATGTAGGTATTTCTAGAGCTAAACAATCTTTCCGCGAAAATTTGTTATGCTTGCTAAACTAATTATCCATCTTGAAAGCTTTCTTTGATATTAACATGCATTCACAAAATACGTCCAACCCAAAAAATGGGTGATGCCTCATTGTTGTCGAAAATATTCTAAACAACGGGTTTTGCATGAGCTGAAAGTCAATTGGAAATTAAATTGGTTTTTGTCTAAAAATTTACAGAAGTCAGATTAATTCGATACCACCCCATGAGAAGCATCTTGACTCCAAATCCCCACAGGGAATTTTGAAGATATCTGCAAAGAATGTAGAGGCACTTGTTTCGAATATATTAAAGCGACAATAAAGCTACATCAACGGTTTTCTTCTCAGTCAAAGATTGATTTCTTACTTAAGTGACAACTTGCCATTTGGGGTTCTGCCATACCCGCGTGTTTCTTTTTTGGAAATTATGTTTTCGAACTTCTACATTTGATTTTAAATTGATGGCTTTTTTAGTTGAAGTACCAGTCTGGCACTCCCCAAGTAGGACTCAAACGGCATTTTGATACCATTTTGAGACATCCAACGGGCAGATATCTCCACCTAACCAAAGCTGTTGATGTTTTGCAGAAGGTTGATGGTATTTAGGTTCAAGCACTGCCCCAGGCTGTCGAAGAACGGAGCACCCAGTGACTTTAAAAGTCTAGTTACCGAACCTGAACATCTTTAAAGAAAGTGCTCAACAGTCACCTTCTCTGAAAGTTCCCCACAGCCTCTGAAATGAGGATCAAATGATAAAATCTTTTTTAAAAAAAGTAACGCCTATTTTTTTTAAAGAGCCAAAACTTAGTGATTGAATTTTGATATTGACAGCACTCTACCACCTTCTTGTAGTGGTAGCGTTCAACGAGTTGGTAGAAATATCCATATATTGTGTTGTTCTGCAAGTTCAGCCAGTTATTGGAAAAGAAACCGATTTTAGGAAAAACGTAGTACAAAAACTGACACAATTGTATGTAGGTATGCTACTATTATTTTTATTGCTGTGCTTCAAAAAACCCGCAAGCGAAGGAACCATATTTGTAAAGAGCTGTCAAGGGAAATAAGTGTCTAAAACAAAATTTTCAAACCAATAAAACAGGGAATTTTCAATTATTTTTCACTGATATCAGAAAATGTGCTTTTTGGCCTCCTCTAATTTTTTACATACACACACACACATATAGGTATATAGGTATATATGTGAATAAAACTATAGATACATACTCGTACTTAGTATGCAAATATTGTTGCCGTTGCACATTGTGAATTATTAATAAATCGACGATCCAGTACGCTAAACACAATTCTTGATAGAAGGTATTCACGAGATAGAGCAAACTAACAGTCATCAATCAGAAGGCCTTATCATGTATTGCTATGACTACTGTGCTCGATCCTGCAACAGGTTGTCGCCTCCGACAAACTCAACACGTTCTGATTGTTCGCGGCAATGCGTATATTTACTTTTTATAAAAAGCATTTTCCACGCTGTAACGTGAACACACCCGCTCAATTACTAATAATTTATATTAAAGTGGCAGAAGCTGGTCATGTAGTTAACATTTGATATTTTACGATACGATGCACAGTCTCGCAATGCAGCCGCTCCTAGTCACAATCGTTTTGTTCGCCTTTGCTGTGCTCTTGATATATAAATATTTGACATGGCATTACGGTGTATTCAAGAAACTAGGCATAGCCGGTCCGCAGCCAAAGATCTGGATAGGCAATTTCCCTGGCAAACAACATTTTGTCTACGAATTGGATGAAATTTACAAGTGAGTATTGCAAATACCATACATATACATATATCACCCAGTTACTTCAATAGTTTTATAATTAAAAAAAAAACCGAGAAAAGTAGTAATTTCTATATACTTATGTATTTTTTTTTTTTTTTTTTGGAGTATGCACTATTGAAGTACATGAGCGATATGGCATACTGTACGGGTACAAGAAGTTTCCACGCAAATGAAGAATACGCGAAAAAGATTATAGTGGCTCAAAATTATGTAATGTATTTTATATTTGCACGTCTAAAAAGAATGCATAGAAGACTGAGGCTTACACAAGCCAATTTAAAATCAATTAAACAAACGTAGGGTTGACCATTTAAAGTGAAAGAAAAGTAAAAAATAAATATTAAGAAATCAATTTGTTTGCTGTGCATTTAAATAAATATTTCTCTGAATTATTGAAAGTGATTTTTCTCTAATGGTCATTTAGTCTTATTAGGCAAATGTGTGTTTTTTGCATTTTTTTTGCCGATATGGCAGCGATTTCACGTCGCATGTTGACTTTAATGTGGTGAGATTTTTGGGTTTTTGGCGTATAACTGGAACTTCAAACAATATCGCAAATAAAAGTATGTTAATCTGGATGGCCAGTCCAAATCGCCATTTTTTGATATCAGTCGATTGTATGGCATACATATGTCGTGGTGCATTGTTGTTGTTGTATAAGTTCATCAAGCCCTGCCGGTACAGGGCAGTTGTCATTATCTTTCTTATCTAACGGTAGACAGTAAGTCGATAAAATACATTAGAGATGGGTAGTCAAACTCGAGGACCTTTCTATAATTTTACTCAATATAAATATGCAATAATGAAATAAAGGGTAAGAGTGGAATAGATAGTTTTGAGGGTCGCCTTTTTCATCTTTCGTAACTATAGGGATCGTCATATTTGTTTCTATTCTAATGCAATTTCTAATTAATTATTAGGGGGTTACATACGTCCAGCAGCACCACAAATGCGCTTTAGAAAGGATATGAATAGAAATAAATATAAAAATATTTTACACTTGTTTATTAGTACTTAAACTTTATAGAAAAAATCATTTTAATCTTTCTTTACAAAAATTAATACATAAAAAATCACTTGATCCAAAGTACATTGAAAAAAAGTTGCTCCACGAGCTGCATCATTACTCCTTGGGACGTTGATGGATCTGGAGAAAGTAAACAAAATTCTTGTAAAATAAAATTGTAGTAATGGTCTGCCGAGCCGGATTTTTGAATTTCCAAGAATTTTGCAATTTACGGCATTTTAAAAAAAGTATGCATTTTACGTCGTAAATGTCACATTTTAATTAGGTTTATAAAATATTTTAATAAAAATATCAAAAATCCGGCTCGACAGACTATAGAGAAAACACTTTCGAATATTTAAAAAAATCGCATCAAAAAATATTAAAAACTGTATGAGTTATCATACAGACCGTGCCGAAAAAACGAGTTTCGCGCGAGGTCGCCGGCATTTAAATCAAGAACTTAAAATTAATTTTTTAATTTAAACCTTTAGTTTCATAAACCTTAGCATATCCACCCTACACATACTTTCATAATGTTTTATAGATGTCCCTGTACACACTTAAGAATAACGAAAGAATCGACAGGTTGAAAGGCTCCCAAAGTGACGGCCAGCTGCCTCAAAGGAAGGACAGCTAGCTGTGAGCATCAAACTCTCGTTAGGCAGTTACATTTTCTACCATATCTTTGTACCATAACATTCTATCCAAAAAAAAAACGATATTTTGAAAATTCGGGACGTATGTAATACAGATGATCTACTCCCCATTTTTACATCGCATTTGTGATGCCGTCTTGGCCAGGTGCCTTTGAATTCTTTAAAATTTTTACCGCATATGCTATTCCATTAAATGCTACAACTTTATTCTCAGTTTCATATTAATAGGATCATCAATCTTAATTTCTCATAAAGGTATTTGGTACACGCGAAGAAGAATTTTTTTAATTAAGGTTAACGACTCAAATGTTCACTTTGTTTTAGTAAAATTAAATGGGCTATGAAACTGCATACTCGGAAGTGTTCCAAAGATTCTAATTAATAAAATTAAAGTTTGATGATAAGTCATTAAAATTATCAAATTTTTGGTGAAATTTGTACAAAGCTCAGAAACTTTGATTTATAATTTTCTTTTATAAAAAATTTGCGAAAAAAATTTGAATAAAATATATTCGGAATATTTTAATAAAATAGAACTAATATATACGAGAATACATTCGCATATATGGCAGATGGTGCCGGTCCTATTTGTTTTTTTAAGTTTTCTATATTTTCTATATTTCCTTTCCATATACAAAACTTACTGAGATTTGGTATCTTCAGCAAATCTGAGAATTACCGTTATATGGAGGGTGGTAGAATTTAGTGCCCGATTTCGCTTATTTTCATTATCAACCTACTTTGGTTCAAAATAAATGTGTTAGTATATATGTATTGTAGTTTCGTTCAGATATTTCAGTATTCACTTAATTTATCCATATAAGTATAATTCGAGCATTCGTTATATGTATAAAACCGTCAATAAGAAAAATATCAAAAATCAACTCGAAGTTTGAGCCACTTATAACTTACAATTTGTTATAATAATTTTGGTTGAGCTACAAAATTTGCATATCCGGACTTTTCTAATAATCCTAAATAGAAGACTTGTTGGAAATTTGTGATACTTCTAAAACTTTGTGAACATCTTGAAGCTTTGAGTTAAAATGTAGCAAACATTTTAATAACTATATGTTATTTATTATTTCTATATAATTTTAACTATAATATTGTGGTTTTTGTTGTTATATGCACTATATTTTCATAAATAAATAAAAATATTAAACACCAAAAAAAAAAAACTGAAAATCTGTACATATTTCCTATACCTTTCTGCTTTCTTTAAAAATTCTACTTTTAGCAAATACAAACGTAACCATCAGGTTATTGGCGTTTTCTTCTCCAGACTTCCCCATTTCTTAATACTAGATCCGAAATTGGCACACGCAATTTTGGTAACGAATTTCAGGAAATTCAGAGACAATTTGGGGAGAAATTGGGTAAGTTGTGACACTTATATTCAACACACACAGATACGCTTATATGTAGATGCATTGATGTGCCATAAAAGATAATACTATAGATAACACTGTGCAACTAAGTCAAACTTCTTGGGAAAGAAGAATTTCGGTAGAGGGAACAAAAAAAGTTTAAGTCTGAATTTTTCTAGGGCAATAAGTTCACAGTTCTTGTTCATTCTTATGGTAAATCGACATAGAAAACTAAGTGATCGGACAACTAATTCTGATAGAGGTGGAGCAAAAACATGAAAGTATGTTCCAGTAATTAGATACATGCAAAGAAATTGGTGCAAGGGTAGCTATCTTTTCAGAGAGCCAAGCAGCTATCAAGGCTTGGTCATTGGCTCGAAATTACTCTGATTTGAATTCCCGACCATAGGAATATATAGGTTAATGAAAGAGCAGATAAGCTAGTAAGAAAAGGTGTGGCATTACACATAACAGAGGCGATAGCATTTGCTACCGTATTAAATGCAAAACACCGTTGCTTCACACAAAGGAAGGTGACAGCCATTATGTACAAGTACTACAACAAGAAAACATGACCGTTGCATAACATCCAAAGGTCGTATTACCTATTCTTTCCGTCCCATCTGCAGAAGCTGTCAGACTGAGGGAGAAAGAAAGTCCAGCTGGGGCAAGATGTCGATCTTTCGGTAAGCTTTTCCTATAGCTAATTAATGAAATGACAAGCATAGAGATAAAAAGTTTGCTGCTATACATGGATCTCATGAAATGGGTCTGACTCAAAAAAAAAAAAAAAACAACAAAACAACTCGCTAATTAGGATTATTTCAGTAGATCTACTCAATCACTTCACCAATGAATTCGGGATAACCAGCGAAAAACCGTGACCAAAAGTTGTGCTCCGTCGTCAATGGTCGATGTGGGTTCGTCGGCAAACTTTTGTTTGTTAAGTCCAAGTCGAAATTCATAAAAACTTTCGTATGAAAATGTTAACGATTCAAGTAGCGGCAAACAACACTAATAACACTTAAAAATGTTAAATTTTACGATCACTGGTTTTGGCATATCTCATCACTTAAGTAACAACCTGCGTATTCTCTGCATATTTAAAATTTTGCAGAACCTTCAAATATCAGAAAGTATACAGTTAAAGGCCGCCGTAGCCGAATGGGTTGGTGCGTGACCACCATGCGGAGAACGTAGGTTTGAATCTCCGTGAAACACGAAATGAAGAAAAAGGTTTTTCTAATAGCGGTCGAACTAAGCAGCAAAGACAAACCTCCGAGTGGATTTCTGTCATGAGAAAGGTCCTGATAAAAAATATTTGCTGTTAAATTTTTTGGCAACCAACAATTTGTGTTTTTATTTATGTAATGAAATTGGCATGAAATAACGGAAGGTGGTTTCCACACAATACGAAAAATTATTTTTAGATACCCAGTTGCACTCATTTCCTACCTAAAAATCTGATTAAATACAAAATCACATTATTTCAGATCTACGATAGAAATGAGGATAAAATGGCTTCCGTCAATCCATTTTTCAACGTAGGTGAAGAGTGGAAAAACAGACGCTCGGACGTTATGAGCGGGTTAACACAAAATAAGGTGAAGTGTTGATTATTTTTTAGTTTAAGAGAATATAAAACAATTGACTATATAAGTTTTAGTGAAAATAAAATTATTTTTAAAACTCTTCAGCTCAACTCAGCGTATCCTATTTGGAAAAGCTGTGCACAAAAACTGACCAATCTTTTGAAGGAGCAAACAGCAGAAGGCAATGCCATACTTGAAACGAAGAATGTAAGTACTTAGACACATACATATGTAGAAACAAATGCATACCCCTTTACGTCTTATATTATCAACCACAGCTTATCACTCGTTTTAATGCCAATGTTTTGGGTGAGTTCCTTTGGGGCATCGAAACGCATACGCTCTCAAATCTTGACAAACCAAATACTTATCTGGAGATTGCGCACAAAGTGCCTCAACAAGTATTTCAATCTGTTTTGAGTTACTTCAAATTCTTAGCTTTCCCCTGGTTCCGACGCTTCGATAACCATCGCGTCTGCTCCGCCGAAATTGAAAGTTTTTTCTCCCAACTCACCAAAGATGCCTACGTGATGCGTGAAAGGGATGCAAGCAATAAAAATAGAGTAGATTTTCTAAATTACGTGCGTCAGTTGCAGGAAAAGAAGAATCTCTCGCATGATGAGGTAGTTGGTTACATGGGTACGGTTTTTGCAGATGGTTTCGACACAGCGGCCGCAGTCACCATCCACACACTCTTCTATGTGAGCTCAGTTGCATTTAGTCGTATAGACTATGATGCCGAGTATACTACTAATATATTACTCTTTCACAATTTCAGTTGACTCATCATCCTGATTCTCAGGAAAAAGTGCGCGAAGAAGTTTTAGGCAATCTGGACGCCGATGGTACCATTAATTATCAGACTTTAACCAGCCTACCCTATTTGGATCGGTGTGTACATGGTAAGCCTATATTATTTACTCCTGCAAACTGAGATTCTTCTTCATTCTTTTACTGGCAGAAACTATGCGTCTAATTAGTCCGCTGACCTTTGCTGGACGCATTTGTACCGAGTCCACCGAATTGGAATTAAATAATGGCCGCCTACTGACAATTAAAGAGGGTGATATGGTTTTAATACCTACTTTCAGTTATGTTCACGATGCTGATTACTTCCTACAACCTTGGGAATTCAAACCGGATCGTTTCCAGAACGTCGATCTCTCAGATTTGGCAAAAAGAGGTATTTTTACTCCTTTCGGTGACGGCCCCCGCATATGCTTGGGTAAATATTATTATATCTAATTATTGCTATGGTGCTGAATTTAGCAACTAAACTTCATTTCAGGACGTCATATGGCCATGCTAGAAGTGAAATCAGCATTGGCAGAAATACTTAGGAATTATCGCCTGAAAGTTTGTAGCCAGACCACACCGGAGAAGAAACCTGATTCGCAAACACTTATTTTAGGAGTGGATGGCGATTTAATGATTGAATATGAGAAGCTGTGATCAGCAAAATGTTAATTAAATTCTTTCTTTATGATTACTCACAGTACAGGTACATAAATGTTTTCGAATGGAAGCTTTGAGGAATTTCTAATATATTATTTATATTATACTATATATTATTATAAAAATATGTTCCCTCTCATTTGCCTTTGATTTCTTTCGAGCAACTTGCTTCTAGAATGCATACATTTTCTAATCCCAATTGATGTCTTCGGAATAATGAACTTGTTTTTTTTAAATGAGTTATAACTGGTTAATCTTTAAGCTTTAAGAGTCCTGAATTCCTTCTCAAATAATTTCGCCTTTGATTTATTTTTATCTAAGTCTGCATTTCTTCTTAAAACAATCATCATTCAATCTTTAAAAATACTGTAACTTCTGAAAAGTAATATTTTATAATAAATATGAAATATAATAATTTTAATTTAATGTTAGTAAATCCTCTAAGCGCGGAGTTGTCAACATTCAGTAAGTGAAAAGTAGTTACTTAAGATTTAAAGAAAATAAAATAAATAAATAAATAATATGAAGGCTGATGCATGGGTCTACCAGTGCGTTAACTGGTGTGAGTGTGCCACAGAAGCTCGAGTTGACCATTGTTTGCCATGATGGGGCTGCTATTAAAAAAATTACTTCGCTTATCTATTTTTTAATATCCATAGTGAAGCTATACGACTTTTAGATTTATTGTAGTTCAATTTCATCACAGTGTTATACAGAATGGTCCACCGAGTGTTTGGAATTTGAACTATCGATTTTTTTTTAATTTGCAGCCGTATTAAAATCGACGATATACAAAGAGGCGCGAAATTAATCACCCAATTAACTAAATAAAAAAAATATTTTTTGAGTGATGGGAACCTTTATTTCGACCTTTGCGTGCTCCATTGTTTTTCCATTTGTATACTGCAGCTGCCCATTTCATAAGTCTCAAAAGTGATTGACGTAGGACGTCCTTTGCAAAAATTATAAATCTGCCGATAGGCTGATTAATTCTGCGCTATCTTGTGTAAGTACTTTAGTGTGTGGTTAAATATTTACAAAATGTTCGATTGGTCAAAGTTGTAAATAATTAAAATCGAATGTCGGAAATCGAAAAACGATTGAGTGAGGTTAATTGTGCTGCTGTTTTCGAAGTTGTGATTTGACTAAAACTACTTCTAGAGCTGGAAGAAGAAATGGAAGCTGCCATTGGTGAGATAACTTCAGAAACTTCCCAGAAAGTGCTAACAAATTTGGTCACCTGAAGGAAATTGCAATGCATATTTAATGGTAGGCTTTACTCTTTTCAATTTAGCTAAACAACATTCTGAAAAATTTTCTAACGTTAGAAGGACCACCCTGTAATTATAAGTATAAGTACATATATATTTACATACAAAACAGATGGGAACCAGTTTAAATGTAATTTCATATAATCATTTTTTACACAAATCACAAGTAAATACAAATTATGATTGTATCTTATCAGCAAATTGCATCCGTAATAGAAAGCGGTGCATTTGAAGGGCCTGAAATGTAGCCAGTATACTCTAAACAGCATTGGGAGTCGCTCGAGATTTTTAATTGCTTGTGAAGGCTATTCCGAGCATGTTGTCATTTACAGTAATTGGCGTATTTTGTTTATTCGTTTCCGTTATCTTTGCTCTTGTGATATTATATTTGCGTTGGCATTTCGATTACTGGCGTAAACGCGGCGTGCATGGCCCCCTACCAAACTTACTCACTGGAACATTTCCCAAAACCAATGCTGGACAGTGCAACTTACTCGAGGAACTACACGAAATTTATCTGTAAATTATACCATAAATTCTGAAAGCGTTTGATTTGCTTGGAATAATGTAAATTTGCAATTGCTTTATTTGATCTTAAAGACTATCGGGTCAGGGTGAGCACATTTAATACCATAGAAAAACACGAAACCTCAACAATACTTTTGAGTACAAAATAAATGCAACATTATTTCGAGCAAAGAAAACACTATTCAACAGCTTTTCAGTATACAATTCAGTTAATTCATTTTTTATTACTTTCAGCCGCTATAAAGCAACGCAAAAATATGTTGGCATATTCACTGCGCGCACACCAAAATTGTTTATCTGCGATCCGCAATTGGCTTTGCAGATTTTGACGCAACATTTTAAACATTTTCGTGATAACGAATCTTCGCAATGGGTAAGCAATTTTAATAATGCAAACATATCACTTAAGCACTTAAGTACTCGTATGTATGTATTTGTATTTGGCTACGATTATAGCGTGAAATATTATTTCACTTTTTAATTACTTACATAGAAGAGAAGTGCACTCTCTACATCTAATTAAATTATATGGTATGTTATTATATGCTCTATGGTATTACTGATTTGTCTGCAAATTGATTTGCCTATAGATTGTAAAAGGTCACTGTGATGATATATGAAACTTCCAAATGCCTGTCAAGTTCAAGTCTACCAGACCTTCAAAGAAATGCTTGCAAAGTCACATTTGAGCCAGAGCAGGACAGCAGCAAAGAGGATGTTCGACGATTTGCAAGTCATTATTATTAGTTTTTAGAAATCATTTACATAGCATCCGGGTTATTGTCTGACTACCTTTCGGTAAGGCTCGGATTCGGAACCCACGTGTGAGAAAGGTTTACTAGAAAAACGAACGATCAGATACGGCATAAAACTGGATGCTCCTTCATTTGTAAAATAATATCAATATTATCCTTGATCGTTGTGTAATTTTGTATCTTGTTAAGTTAATTATTACAGTATGGAGTTCATACCATAAAATTAGCCCCCTATGTGAGCGATTTATAAAGTACATTCTTCTCAAAAATTAAAAAAAATTAAATTTTACAAAAAAAATTTTTTCGTAGGTTGTTGGTGCATTCGAAAGAGTAAACATTATTTGTCGGAATGTGACTGCCTTCGTAGTAGCCCAGTTTTCCAAGACCTTGGCGCCGGTTTCTGGCTCTAACTCAGGAATCGATTGCTTAATATTCGCATCAGCGACCTGAATCGTTAACGGCATGTTCACATAAGATCCCTCACGGCACTTCACAAAAATGTCCAATCTCATCTCCGCGATGGTCAATTAACATCCCCGAGATGACTGATAACACGATTACTGAACTGGGGGCGCAAAAGAACGACTACGGCATTGCGAGACATCGTGCTGAAACCGAAGATGACAATGAAACCGCAGACATGGACTTGGTCTTTAATAATTTATCATGCTTTTGTAGCGCTAACCGGTGACCGAAATCGCCTTTCCAACAATTCAAAGGCAAAAGGGTCAATGCCACCGCTTTATGATCCGCACCAAACTGTCACTCTCTAGGGATTTATTGGCCTCTCGTCTGTCACGAGACTGCCCATATGAAAATGCGCTCCATTAGAAAATATAATTTTGCCTCCTGACGTACTTTTTGAGCTACACTCCTTCGTTGTCTTCGGAAATAACTAATTTTTTAATATTTCACAACTTTGTTCAAGTGTAAAGCGATGAATTTCTTTCCGAGATATGATAATGACTTTCTGCCAAGATTTCCAGTTAAAACATTATATGGATTACCTGTTGAACGCCACTTATATTAAAGTAGCAAATTTCAAAAAGTAATCAAAAAATTAAAATTTTCGCGGACTTAAGCCAAGTCGGCGTCACAAATGGAGTGGCGGTAAAAATGAAATCATCGCTTAGACTATGTTCAAACAGACTTCTTATTTTCAAGTGCGTTATTGTGTTCGCTGTTCACACATATACAATTGAGCTTGCCCAATTAGTAAATATTTGACAACTGGACATGTTGTAATTTTATTCGTGAAGAATTCAATGTGGGGCAAATGGGCAAACACTTAACTTCAGAACGAATTTTATCAGTTTATAATAGATTTATGGAACTTTTTCAATCAACACAAGTCGGTTTTGATTGGATCCAGTTTTTGTTTAGAAAAAAAGAAGGATAATCAACTTGCTTAGTCCTGAAGGTCTGAGAAGCCAGCAGTCATTGCTCTTTGCATCATTACAAATAAATGCAACGCTCGTTGTGGGAGCTGCTAAGTTAAATTAAGATCAGTTTTGCTTCAATTGTAAGTTTTGTTCGTTTACTATAGAAACGGCAATTTTTTTTTTCTTTGAGGCAACTGCGTTCTTCCACAGTCTATGGAGCTCCACCACCCTCTCTTCCCATAAGTCGAGAAGAAATGTTGGCAAAGTCGCAAAAGCCGCATTTGTGGTGGGTATTTTTTCACAATAGTTTTTTTATGAAGAGCTTTTTCAAGACAAAAAAATACACTTGCTATTATCTACCGAGGGGTGATAGCTATTAAAAAAAATTATCATTTAGTATAGCGTGCCGAGGTTTCGAGTCCGGGCATTTTCGGGAGAGTATTCGCGCACCAACCCATTCGGCTATAATCATTCGATGCCGTAAGCATAAAATCCTAGAGAAAATGTTTGAAAAATTTATATTTGTTATAAATAGTGATCAGATGGGAGGTACTTTTTCCCATAGCGGTTCTTTGCCCGGTCCCGCGGTCCTACTGTCAAACTCAATATGTACATAATTTTTTTCAATATTCATTGACATTTCATCATGGAATTACTACGTTTACAAATCGTAAAATTGTATTACGAAATGAAAAGTGTTCATCGCGCGCTCAGGCCAATTTATGGTGTTCAGATATGGAACCCAGTTTTGGCCTAATAGCTAAGTCAATAAGTAAAATTGCCATATTTAGGCTGAAGAGCAACCTGAAGCCAATCAACAACAGTCATTACATCCATTGAAAACAACCCTTTGGTGCGCCTTATGTATGGCCTGGAGGAATCATCTTCCCGTATTTTTTCAAAAACGAGACGAGCGGCAATATAACAGTGAATGGTGAACGCTTGTGGAATGATAAACGACCTTCTTATACAGGAAATTGAAGCCCGTAATCTACACAACATTTGGTTCCAACAAGATGGCGCTACTTGCCATAAAGACCGTGAAACAATGGATTTACTATGCCGTCGCTTCGATGAGCAATTTATTTCTCGTCTCATACCAATGGATTGGCCACCAAGATCGAGTGATATCACACCTTTGCACATTTGTGTGGGTATGTAAAGTTTAAATGCTTTGTGGATAAACCAACTTCGATCCAGGCATTGGAAACTAATATTACTCAAGCTATTTACGAGATTCCGACCGAAGTCCTCCAGCGAGTCATTCAAAGTTGGTGTTTAGGGACGGCCAAAATAAATGTCATGAATGATTCTATAGAAATATAATAAAGATTGCCCATATCCGATACCTCTAAACTGATTATCCTTTACATATGTAAATCTTTAGGACTTTGTTTATCGATTTCATTGATGTTATTGAATTTTTCAATTTTTATATCTCTTAAGTCCTACGTAATTATTAAAGAAGTGCGTTAAAACTTTTCAGACTAATGCGCATGTGGAGCAAATGCGGCTTTCCAGTCCTTTTGTCTCGATAGGTGAGGAGTGGAAGGCTCGACGTTCAGAATTGGTGCCAGCGCTAACTTTGAATAAGGTAAGTAAATACAGGGTGGCGAAAAATTAGTGACCTCATTTCATTTTAACTTTTTTATCAACCTAAAAAAATATTTTGAGTGATGGAAATCTTTATGTATGCTGTTTGTATGCTGAAGTTGTATACTTCAGAAATGTCAAATATGACTGACGTACGACGCCATTTGCAAAAATTGTACATTTAACGATAGGCTCATTAATTTTGCACCACCTTAAATATGAATTTTCAATAATTATTCATTTGAATGTTTCCTGTTTGGCGAAAAATTTAAAAATTGTTGCACAAATCTAAAAATTGGGCAATTCATAATTAAGTGCAAGTGGCTTGATATTGAGGTATCAAGGAGACTAATTATATACCTACATTTGCCTTGAGTAAACTTTTGTTTACCATGTATCTACATCCACAATTCCTTTGAATTGCAATTTTAATAAAAAACTACTACTTCTACATGCTTTTCCTCTTAGATTCGCTCCTTTTATTCCGTCATGCGTGACAGTGCTCAGAAAACCATCGATTTCCTTGCGGCTGCCAGTACTCAAACTCAGGATGTCAAAGAAGTGCGTACTTATGATCATTCACTATACATATGTATATTTGTTTCTCTGTACTCACTTGCCAAGTACTTTTGAATACTACACAGGTAGCCAATCGATACACAGCTCAATTCATGTCCAACTTCATTTGGGGCATAGAAGCGAACGCCTTCGCTGTGCCATCGAAAACGACTGCTCCCAGTGTATCCCTTTCGCCTGTTCATTGTATGGCGAGAGATATTATTTCACAATCATTGCAATGTGTGCGTTACTATGGACGCACTGCTGCCTGGCCATGGCTGCGAAAATTACATCCCGTACGTTTCTTCCCAATCGCCGCCGACCGCTTCTTTCAACAGCTACTTGTGGACGCTGTGAAGGCGCGCTCCCAACAAGCAACTGAAGGTGGTGGAGTGCGGCGGGGTGATGTGATCGATCACCTGCAACAGCTCAGGGATAAAAAATCCTTAAACGGCATACAAATCGCTGGACATACAACAACAATTTTGATTGATGGCTATGAAACGGCAGCGATTCTGATTGCGCATTGCCTGCTGTTGGTGAGTGAAAATGAGAAGGTTACATTTTTTCTTGTTGTTAACAAGAAAATATGATTTTATTAAGTAGCCATGCTTTTTCTTTTTAAATTTCTCTTATGCAATGCACTATTCAGCTTGCACGAAATGCACGCGTTCAACAGAAGCTACGAGAGGAGCTACTCTCCATTGATGGCGCTGATGACAGCTTTGATGTTCTCAATGAACTGCCTTATTTGGAGCAGTGTTTACAAGGTGAAATACACTTTTTATAGAAAAATATTTGCATTAAAACATGATTTGCTTTTAACTCTTTTCACAATTTTCTATTTACAGAGACCCTTCGTCTGTTTCCGCCTCTATCAACGCTGTTTAAACTCTGCACTGAAACTATCACTTTGCAAAATGCTGATAAATCTATTGTAACTTTGCATCCTGGCGATGCAGTTTATATTTCTACCTACTCCTTCCACCGTGATCCGGATTACTTTGAAAATCCCGAAACATTCTGGCCGGAGCGCTTTGCTGAGGAGTTGGGTGGTGTGCGCAAGTATAGAGAAATGGGTGTTTTTATGCCATTCGGTGATGGCCCACGGATGTGTCCGGGTAAGACTCATGTAAATTTTTATAGAGTGCGCAGTCAACAGGCGGAAGAATCGATTTTGGATAATTTTTTTTAGCAGGACATTTAATTTTTTTTTTATAAGTTCTTATATTATATTTTATATAATATATATATATATAATATTTTTTGCTGCATAACTTCGAACTTTTATGCAGATATTTTTTTGCTTTAAAATGATTAAAATGTTTTTTTAAAGCTGCTGCAATTAGTTTCCGGAATGTCATCCATAAAAGATGAAGAGCTTGATATCACTAGTTCTAGCAGTCTAATATCTAAAGGGAAGAAATATTTCCTTAAAACGAGATAAAATCTGAAATTTAACGAAAGAGCAAGCAAAATACAGCCTACTAGAAATTATAGTTCCACAATATATTGACGAGTTTCGACTATCTAGTTTTGTTTTTTTTAATTTTTATAAATTTTTAATAAAAAATAGTGCGTTCTAATATACAAAAAATGTCATATAAATTAGAGTTTTAAACTTTGTACAAAAATCATAAAATAAAATTTTCATCAACGTTTCCAACTTTTTTATTAGAATTCCAAAAAAAAGTGGGTACGCAATTTTATAGTCCATTTAATTTTAGTGCAAGAAAGTGGAGGTTTGAATAGGCTTAAAATTCTCGTTGATTTTTAATAATTTTTTCCGTTGACTGTGTTGCCTATTTTCTCCATATAAAAACATGTAACTTATTCATTATACGGTGAAAATACGTAACATCGCACCTGTGTACCTAAATTTTTTGAATTCTTATTAAAAGGTCTGAAATTTTGTTTTTTAAATAAATAAAAATTAAAACAACAAAAGAAGAGTAGCCAAAATTGGTATAGATCTTGTGGCACTATTTATATTTCGCGTTTTCTATCACACGAAAAAAAAAATTAATCGTTAAAATATTAATTTTAAAATTTTTGTTTTTAATGACAATCATCGGTAACAAATGCAATTAGTAACAACAAATTTATTTGTTTCGAATATTACTAAAATATTTAAAATGAAATTAAAGAGAAAAAATTGTAAATCCTGACTGCGTATAAGCCCTGAAGCCTATGTTTCTTTGTGTCATTAATTTATTTATTCTTTCAAGGTATGAAACTTGGTTTGGCTGAGGCCAAAGTCGCCGTCTCTGAGTTGGTACGCAGTTTTCAAGTAACTCCTGCGTCAAATATGCGGATCGATAACAAAATCGCTGCTGATTCATTTCTTCTGACGCTCGATGGCACTATTGAACTTGAGTTCAAGCGGCTGAATTGAAATACAATTATGAATAAATATATGTACATACACACATGCAAGCACACATGATACTCTGTGTTTGAATTTTGCTAGTCATACTTCTGTTAGATAGGCGGTACAGATGTGTGTAGTTAAATAAATTTTTGGTCGGAAAACCCTTTTTTTTTTTTAAGTTATAAAAATAAAATTATGCTCGCATATTCCGCCTCAGAAAACTTCAGTTAATTCAGAAATTATTATTATTATTATTATATATAAGAAAAGTAGAGGAGATCCACTACTTTACATTTAAATGGAGCGCTAGTGTAAACACCTTCGGCTCGCTTGTTAATGAATTTACCATAGTAACAATAAATAGTATTAATATCTTACATTATACGCTATTAGACAATTAACTCTAAATTAACTTCCTAAGCTCAGCTAACGTAAGGTACTTGTTGATGTTCTTGATGGATTCGGAGCCATAGCTTTTCAGGGCATCGGAAGGGGTGTTGTAACCGAGGACGTTGAATCTTATTGTTGAAAAATGTTGACAATTATCGAGCAAGTGGATGACCGAGATTGAACCGCTGTTGCAAAATGGACACTGTGGAGGTGGAAGACCCTTAAGGAGATGGTTATGCGTTGCTGTTGTATGACCAATTCGTAGGCGGGAGAAATTTCTAAGATCGTTACAGTTTATTCCCCTCTGGAAGGTGGGTGACTGCCTTTCCGAGTTTAATGCTGAGTAGTGATGCCGGAAATTATTCCACTCAGAAAGTTTGGCTTTGAAAAATTTTGCTTCTGAAAGCCTAAAAATTAATATTATAGTATTTTAGCAGAAAATTCTAGGTTTTTTAGTGATATTGTGCCAAAGTCCAAAAACATTAATTTACCAAATGAGGAATACAAATTTTATCTTTTTTAGCAGCCTCTTTTTAATAGGCAACTTTCAACATACATATAAACGATGCAATAATATCAAGAGGCTAATCAAATTTTGTTTCATTCTTTTTTTATGACAATATATGTATATATTGGATAAAAGATGGATAAAAAAACTCTATGCTTATTTAGTTATTTAATAATTAGCTTAAAATTAAAACTCTAAACTAACGAAGATTTCTCAATTTGTCAGCGCAGGCTTCAAGCTGTGCTTCGAAGTAAAGTTAAGAGTTGAAATAATTTTTTCTAATAGCAACATACATATAGAGCAAAGTAAATATTATTCTAAACGAGCATAAAAAGAATTGCGTATTTCAAGGAGACATATTTGTTTTTTTTTTTATTTTCTGTGGCCTTGTACGTTATTTGTGCAACGATTTTCTTTGAATTTTGCGTTGAATAATTTTCTAGAACATTTTAACCACCTAAATGCCTTTTTATTAAGACTTTTCAAAGAAGGGGTCTTAGCGACCGATTCTCGAGGCAGCTAATGGGTTGAACCATGGCCATAGAACCTTTCACATCTATACAGACGGCACGAAAACTCCAGATCGGAGTTTGAAATTTTGATGAAAATTAGCTAAATTTTTATAAACTTTGTACAAAGTTTGAAGCTTTACATAATATGGATTTTGTTGTAATATGAACTACTATATATTTGAAAAAACTGGAGAATTTGTGGGGTACACTTTTTTGATGCTGACTATATAATTGAAATTAAAATAAACTTAGAGATAAATATGGGAATAATCAAACACATAGATAGGAATTATTATTAGGATTAATAGTAGAAATGAGAGCGCCATAGAAATGACTCTCAGCCAAATTATTAATGTTGGACATGCACGTTGGAATGCATGTGCATCCTCTCTTTGAACGTGTGTAATTCCAAAACGCCTTACAGTTTGATGGAAAATCGCCGAACATGCAGAACACTTGTCTTATTTATGCCTCTCACAAACAAACTAAATATGCCATATTGCTGAAACCGTGAACATATCTTTGAGACGAGTGTACCAATATAAAAAAATAATTGTAATCGAAATTCGAATGCACGCAGTCCGCAAAATTTGAAAATTCGCCTTATTTTTTGAACACACCTCGTATATACATATATATGTAGATTACATAAAAATTTGTCAAGAATATTGAATTGATTCATTTAATATTCATACTTAACTTTAAATGTAGCACTATTTGTGTTTTTGTATAGATAGAAAAATTTATTTCTTTGATCTTCAGTTTTTTTAAGGTTTTTTGTGTACCAATGAAGTTTATGTATACAAGCAGGAAGAATGGAACGGTTTTTGGGAAAGATTTCAGATAAAGTGAAAAGAAAGGCCACAAAGCACTCAGATACACTTTAATCACAAAAGATTCAGGTGCAATCTATGATATATCCGAGATTTCAGATTTTATGGAGTTGAAGTCTGCGCTATGAAAATCGAAAGACATGACAAGCCAAAAAACTCTAGCGGCAACGAAAAAGACACGTGATGCATAACCAATTTACATATTAGGAAGTTAGATTTATGAGTGGGAAAAATAATAAAGGGTGGTTGAAGGGGCCGATGTTGAATGTCAACCACACCTAAACGTCAAGTTTTTTCTGCATTTCATTTGACATTTTTCAATTTCAGACTAACTCAATTTGAACCATGGAAAGATATACAATCGAGCAACGCGTTAAAGTTATTCAGGCTTATTCTGAAAACGGGCGTTCATTCAAAATGCATATTGCGCACTTCGTGAGGAACATTTTCACCTCAGTGGATTCGCCAATAAGCAGAATTGCCGCATTTGGGCGAATGATAATCCAAGAGTGATTGCCGTAAAACCAATACACACACAAAGAGTGACTGTTTGGAGCCGTTTATGGGACGGCTGTACCATTAAGCCGTATTTTTTCCAAAATGAGGCCGGTCAGGCAGTTACTGTGAATAGTGTTCGCTAGAGTGAGATGATAACGAACTTTTTATGGCCCGAATTGGAAGATATGGATGTGAACAATATGTGGTTTCAACAGGACAGTGCCACTTGTCACACAGCTAACGAAACAGAGCCATTTGCGCGAAAAATGTGATGGCCGAATAATCTGACGTCGCGGCGATATCAATTGGCCGCCAAGGTCATGTGATTTGACACCGTTGGACTTCTTTCTTTGGGGTTATTTGAAAGAAAAAGTGTGCGTCGATAAGCGAGCAACAATTCAAGAGCTAAAGGATAAGATAATTCGGCACATTAACGGCATAGAACCGCAATTATGCCTCAGCGTCTTCGAAAATTTGGACCATTGAATGGAGGTGTGCTGGCGAGGCCGCGGCAACCATTTGGCCAATATTTTATTCTATGCGTAATTGAGCTGTACCAGTATCATAGTAAAGAGAAATGACAATAATTTCCTGAAAAAATTGTATTTTATTCTAAATCAACACCGGCCTTTGAAACTTAGCCACGCTTTATAATCACTAATAACATTTTTTTTTTATTATGAAAAAATTTTATTTGCAATCTATCAGTTGACAATCAGCAAATTTTTTAAATATACAATAAGAATTATGACAGGATTGATTGCGCTCCATTGAGACCAATCAATATATTGTAAAACAGTTGTATTCGCTACAAATAAATTATGTTTCCTCAAGTCTGTTTGGGAGATCCAAAATATGAATTTTTTTAAGGCGTTTGACATCCATGCTATTGTGTAGAAGATTTCTTGCTAGTAAGTTTTCATGGTACGACAGTCTGTTTAGGTATCTTCGAGAGGCTTTGGTGATTTCATTTCTAACATAAGGTACATTTAAGTCTTTGTGAATTTCGAAGTTAGTTATATACCAAGGAGCACCAACAATGCTTCGTAAAGTCATAGCCTGGTATCTTTGCAGGATTTCAATGTTTGAGTTACTCGCTGTTCCCCAAAGCTGTTTTGTATATGTCCATACTGGCTTTAAGATAGCTTTGTAGAGCAGTACTTTATTTTCGAGACTAAGTTGTGATCGCGAGCCTAAGAGCCAGTACATTTTTTTCGTTTTAAGCTTGAGTTGTTTCTGTTTCTCTTTAATGTGGGTTTTCCAGGTCATTCTTCGGTCCAAATGTACTCCGAGGTATTTGACAGTTTCACTTTCAGGTATGGTAGAGCCATTCAAAAATACGTGAGGACAATTCCGGGTTCTCAAAGTAAACGTTATCTGAACAGACTTCTGAGTGTTAACCTCCATCTTCCAATTCATTAGCCATTTTTCAACCATATTCAGTTGTTGTTGTAGGTGAAGTGATGCGTCATTACGATTACAGTTTGTGGCAATAAAAGCTGTATCATCAGCATATGTTGCAGCATCTATGTTACTGTTAATCGGTAGGTCAGCGGTAAATATTGTGTATAGAACGGGGCCTAATACGCTCCCTTGAGGAACTCCAGCATTCTATTGAGTACAACTCTGAAGATTCATCTTTTTCATGGACATAGAACGTACGACCACTAAGATATGACTTTATAATTAAATAGTAAGGAACTGGAAGCCAATTTTTTATTTTATAAAGTAACCCTGGGTGCCAAACTTTATCGAAGGCTTGCTTGATATCTAAAAATATCGCAGTGCAATTCTGTTTATATTCAAAAGCATTCTTGATAATTTGAACAATTCGGTGGCATTGCTCAGGAGTCCCATGCCCCCTCCTAAACCCAAACTGATGTTCAGGTATTATATCGCAGTCCTCTAACACAGGTAACATTCTTCTTAATAGTATCTTTTCAAATACCTTAGAGAAGGTCACCAGCAAGCTAATTGGACGATATGAAGACGGACAGTGCTCTGGTTGGTTAGGTTTCGGTATCATGATTACCTCGGCGCATTTCCATTGACTTGGGTAGTGGTTGAGTCTAAGCAGCGCATTATATATATAGGTAAGAAGTCTAATACATTTTGGAGGCTTTATGGTAAGTCCATCAATTTTGTCAAAATTTTTTAGGCTTTATTTGCTTAATTTCATTCGCTACTTCCTTAATACACGTTTTGCGAATGGGCAAGCTTAACTGACAATGAAATCATTTTATTCTAAGTTCTTACTCTTCGCGGTAGTTTTATTTTACTAGCGAAGTTTTGCACTCAAGGTTGTACCACTAAATACAAAATAAGTAAAGATGTCTAATATTCATTTAAATAAATTGAGAATAATTTAATTCTCGCCCAAAAAGTTTTCAATTAATTTTATGAACAAAGAAGTTATAGCTACATAAACTTTTGATGCAATCTTATTTCTAAGCGCTTAATTAATTTTCTGATTTTTATTGTAGGTCATAATTTAATAAAAGTAAAACAAAGTATACTTTGTGTATGCATAATTTTACAAATTTACTTCACACATAAGCTTTCAACGGGCTTTTCAAAGCTTTATTTTTATTTATTTACTTTTCAAATTGCGAAAGACCCGGGCTAATGCACATACCACATATCAAATCTGTAGCTATTATGACTTAGCTTAGGTAAGGAGTCCATAATCAGAGGAATAATTTTTTGCCTAGATGTCGATAAGCAACCATTTGCCTTCGTAGGACCTTTAATTTACTGAACTTTACATGCTTCATTTATTGCTATGTAAACAGACGAAATGATTAACGTCCGATTGAGGCGTAATCAGAGTTATTACGCATAAATAATTGGGTGCAGTCTATAAAACCCCATGTAATTACAATATCCGATTACGTAAATTATCGAACCAATTCACACCTACTTTTGCCATTTCATTCCTTGCGATAATCAGCGAACGAATTAAATTTTATTTGATTATTTTTTGTCAATACATCCACCATTACGCGTTGGATTGCATAACTTGCGATAAGGAAAGTGTAAACAAATAAGCGGTTAACGACCTCTTTCCTCATATTAATCTCAAGTAAAACTAATGGTCAATTAATGAAGATTATTCTTACTGAGAAAAAAACATTAACATTTCAAAATTACAGTCTTGTGCAAATGTTTAAGGACACTAGAATGAAGTCAAAAATATTAAATTTGGTATACCGAAACGTTTATGCTCTTTAAGTTGTAATTTTTTGTTTTTATTTATTGAATTTTGAAGAAGGCAACTAAAAGGAAATCTAAGAAATTTATTTATTACTTTCTTGCACTTTTTATAAAAGTTTTGGTAACCTCTGAAATTTGTGTTCGATCAATTTTTTTTTTGCAACAGTAGAGGTTTTACCAAAAATTTGGTAGGAGCGACTCGAAAACCAATAGAAGTGGTCCGTTGAGAACATTTTTTGTATATAGTAAATTTTCTTATTGCTGAAATGATTATTGGCAAAGTTTTAGCACCAGATTGCGGTACTTCACAAATAATACGAGCGTTGGTGTTCACATTTCTGGCCTAAGATTGGAAAAATTAACTTTGGGGGCTAAAAACGATGTTATTATTTTTCAAAATGTTCTCCATGTTCTCCATTTTTGCATTCGTTTGAACCAATTTTCGAAGCACTTTGTCCAGTCACGTTTCGAGAGTGTTTTTTAAATTGTATGGAATCCAATGCGAACATACCTGCCTTAGCACCAGGTGATCATGCAAAATCCTATTGATGGTTTTCATACTAATCGTTTGCAAGAAACGCGATTTCATGCAAACAACCTGAAAAAAAGTGTAAGGAGATAAATGCAAGATTACTTTTTGTTGAGCTATGTATTTGAAAGTATCCACTGATCTATGAATTGCGGGCAAACAACTCTTGAAACCTTTCACAATTTCTTGTTTTCTTTGGTTGAAGATAAATTGCCGCTGTAGGTAACCTTCTCCTACAGGGCAATGCAAGTGCACTTATGGCACTTTATACTTCAAACTGGTTAAGAAGGCAAACGTTTAAAATTCTTGAGTGGCCGCAGAATTGTTGGAAAGTTTTGAGTGATCGTTGTGCTACTCGAAATGCAGCCAATATTTTTCAAGCAAAGCCATTTTTAAATTTAGTCAGTTTGATTCACCAAAGAGTTGAATTTCAAAGCAACAGAGCTGTCTTTTAAAGAATAAAATACGAGACTGTAGTTAATTGAAATGTGGTAACTTAATTTTTGCATCAGACTAAAGATATTAGGTATTCGTTTTTTCAGAATTCGATTACTTATGAAAGAAAAACATAACTCATATATCCACTTTTTTAAGCAGTACTGTCTCATTGTGAATGTAGTGAAAATTTTATGTGTTACAATCTAAAATTAATGAGTCTGATATCCAAATACTACAGCGATCTTAAACTTTTGCCCAATACTGTTCTTGTAGCTTGCAACCACAACGCCATACAGCTTCTTAATTTTTCGTCTTATTGGCAATTAAAATATGTACATATGTAGGTACAATTTAATTGGAAAATTCGGAACTTTACATTCGCCAAACTCAATACTACACTCAAACTTACTGTTTCTATAAAATGTTGCACTTCGTCATGGCATCAACGCAAATAGTTGCAGAACAGCATCCCAATCTTAACACTAGGATCTGTTTGTTGCTTCATAAGTTGGCTCTAGAAACTTTTCAGAGATGTTATCCTTCACAGTATTCTGCATATTGGGTTTATTTAGTGGCATTGTATGCTCGCTAGTAGTATTCTATTTGCGCTACCACTTCGATCATTGGCGCAAGCGCGGCGTTCCAGGACCTCGACCGAATATTTTAGTGGGAACTTTTCCCAAAACCTCTGCTGTTCAGTGCAATGTCATCGAGGAGCTGCATGAAATTTATCTGTATATACGAGAATAATGTTTACTCAAATATTTTCTAACTTTTCAATTATAAAACTTGCTTGATATGTATGCTTTTTTAACATTGTTTCAGTCGCTATAAATCGACGCAGAAATTTGTCGGAATATTCACTGCGAGAAGTCCAAAACTTTTCATTTGCGACCCAAAACTGGCTGCGCAGATCTTAACGCAACATTTTAGATATTTTCATGACAATGAATCTTCGCAATGGGTGAGTGTATTCAACCATCTAATTGTGTAACTATTGAATGTAAAATGTGCTTGAAAGAATCCAAGTTTTGGCTGTGATGTGTAGCATATTGTATGGCTGGCAATCAAACTTCTGCTATTGTAGCTTTCATATTGTTCACACACTTATAAGCAGTGTCTGCAAATATGCACTTGTGAGGAATCTTTGTTTCAAACGAATAAGTGACTGGCATTCGCGATATATGATTAGGCAGCCTGCACTCGTGACGATGATAATCGATCTGCTTTGTTTTCTCTATAATTCTGTAATATTTTTCTCCACCTTTATTTTTCAGACAAATACGAATGTAGAGCTCATGCGTACATGTAGTCCTTTCGTTACTACCGGCGACAATTGGAAGATGAGAAGATCTGAGTTGGTGCCCGCACTGACTATAAATCGGGTAAATTATGTTATACTAATAAATAAGTATTTTTTCCGGGCTAGTTTCTACGATGGATTTATTTGTGGATGGTACGGATTTCGACACAAGGGTTGGGGATGCATTTTTGGCAAATGGCAATCACCTTGAACCAATCATCAGCCTTTGGCTCGCTGAGAGTGCATTCGAAAGTAATCGTAAAGTGCCTCTTTTGAATACTTCTTTATCAAATTGATATGGCTAGCTGGTGATAGTGATAGATAAGCAAGGACGATTTTTCCGAATAAGGAGATTGTGGGACTCTTTTTACCACCTGTTCTTGGACAGGTGAGCCTTAGATGTAGCTAAACTCAGCAATGCTGATTCAGTGCTTGCATAGTGAAGTCGAAGTTCCGGGAACTATCAACAAAACACAAATGAATTAAGTTGTGAACAAAATTGGACTATAAATCTTAACAAAATCCTCCCACTAACTCTACCCACCGACTCTGGCATCGGTCCTACGATTGGAAGCACCTTAATTTCTCCCAATTCTTACCAGCTTGGCTTCCTTGCAGAATAGGAAAAATCCACAGCAGGCGATATTGGGACTGCAAGGTGGGTGCAGCAGCGTTGGAATGCCTTTTTTTCGTCAAAAGCTCTTGCCTAGGAACGGAAGAGATCCAGCCATGTTTGGCGGGCTTGGGTGACACACGGAAAATAAGTAATCGCTTCAAGATGGTCAACTTTCTATTTACTGTCTGTTTATCAAGAACATTTTGTTTCCTTGGTCACTACTTTCGAGAGCATAGAGCGACACGACTTGGCTATCAGTCCTAAGTAGTGGGAATGCCCACTTGTCATTGCTTACGTACAACGCCTTCTTACTGCTTGGAGCGCCATCTGTGTGACACATTTCTCTGGCAGAAGGATCGTACAGATGGTTGAGGACTTCGCTAAAGTAGTGTATCTGCGCTATTACCGCGGCTGCCCGCTTCCTCTTGCTGGCGTCTCCTGATGCAAAGTGTAACTGTGTGCTTTTCTTTTGTTTTTTTGCTTGTCTGAACAGTCAAAATGCAATAATAACGACTATTGTGCGGGAGGACGGATGTAAAGGATGGAAAGGATAAGTTTTTGGTTTTGAGGAATGAGATTTTTTTTTTAGGAGGATCGTGATTTTTTTGGGATTCGAACCCACAGATTAATAGCGTTGAGGGTATCGAGCAAAACGATCAACATTTCCATTAGTCACAATTTGGACATTCTTGCTATAGTTGAGCTTTTCCAGTTTCCACTCGCTGATGACTTTGTTTTCGGATCTCAGCGTCATACTCAACTGTACAGGTGCCTAGTGATTAGTGACCAGTGACTATTTGGTTCTTTCTACCTCTGTCGTCGTTTGCTTTTTCTTATTTCCACGACGAAATTTAATAAGTTACTTTCGAAAAATTCGTATAAAATATAAACTAAATGTACTATCGATTTGTAACTTTGGCTGGAACTAATGCAATATTCCCTCTTTTTACACATATGCGCCAGTTCTGTAGTTATAACTGAACTCCTGGAACGTAATTGCACGCCTCGTATCTTCACTGTATCTCCACAGCTGCCTTGCTTTCGCAAGACTAAGATTCAAAGCACATGGCTCCCATATCTTCGAAAATCTTGAGGATCTCTTTCGGTGGATATCAGTTGACATTTTTTGAATTGTAATTTTAATATTCCTCTGCCACTACTTCGATTTTCTGTCCGTTTTATAACAGCATTCAAGTTATTCATATTGAAGTTTGCAACCTTTCAAACCAGTCTATCTCACATCCATCATATGGTAAAGCTTTGCTTTCCAATTACCGTGGGTATTACGTAGGAATAAGCAATCCATTAGTGGCAAGCTCTTCCTCCTATTTGAGGTGTGTGCTTTGATGTTTTTTCACAAATAAAGGGACCTTCTTTTTTATGCTTGCTCCGAACGGGAGATGGTTTTTATGAGGAGCTTTTTCATGGAAAAAATACTCTCGCAGGCTTGCCATAGCTTGCCAAGGGCCGACTGCTACTATAGAGATCTTTGTCTATCATTTGGTGGTTTATGCCCGGGTTCAAACCCCCGAATAGTAGTCACGTACTAGCCCATTCGGCTACGGTGGCTGCCCGTAAAAACACAGCCTACTAAAATATTTATTCATAAGCTCATAAGCATACATATATAACTTTTTGCTTTTATTAAACTTTTCGAGAATTATATGAACTTCGTGCAAAAGCTACATCTTCATCTTGCCCGATATTTTCACCTTAATTTCGATAGTTTTTAATTAACCATAATTTTTCGCAAAACGTAATAAAAGTGTCTTACATTTTCGACTCAACCGTCTAGATCCGTTGCTTCTACCCTGCAATGCGTGACAGTGCTCAGAAGGCCATCGAATTCCTTACAGCTGCCAATGCGCGACCTCAAAATGCAAAAGAGGTGCGTACTTATGATCATTCATTTTTATTTATCTATCGTTATGCACTTACTAAAATACGTTTATATTTCAATATCTCTTACTTAACCTTTTAGCTCGCCAACCGATTTGCCGCACAATTCATGTGTCATTTCATTTGGAGCGTAGAAGCGAATGCCTTCTGTGATCCAACCAAAGGTAACGCTTCCCCTGACTGGCTTTGCCCATTGCAGCGTATGGCCGATGCCTTCATCTCTCAATCATTTAAATGTGTACGTTATTTTATTCGCACTGATATCTGCCCATGGCTACGTAAATGCTGTCCAGTTCGCTTCTTTCCCGCATTCACGGATCGCTTCTTCCAGCAACTACTTGTCGACTCGTTAGAGGCGCGCGTCCAACAGGTCGCCCAAGGAAACAAAGTGGGACGATATGGGTTGCGTGGCGATGTAGTTGATCACTTGCAGCGGCTTGTGGATAAAAAATCCATAAAAGACATATTGCAAATCGCTGGACATACAACAACAGTTTTGATTGATGGCTATGAGACGGCAGCGATGCTGGTTGCGCACTGTCTGTTATTGGTGAGTGAAAACGATTAGGTTGTGTTTGTTGAGATTATTGCTAAGTTGAAGTAGTCGCATTATGTTTTTCATGTAATATTTTTTTTGTATTTGCTTTTGTTCTCAGCTTGCACGTAATCCAAGCGTTCAACAGAAGCTTAGGGATGAGCTAATCTCCGCTGACGTTGCAAACAGCTTTGACACACTTAACCGGTTACCTTATTTAGATCAATGTTTACATGGTATGCATTTAAGGGCTCTCATTAAATTTAAGCGTTTTTAACTTACTTATTTTGGACTACTTTTCCTTTGTAGAGACGCTACGTCTGTTTCCACCGCTCCCATCGCTCTTCAAGCTGTGCACTGAAGCTATCACTTTGCAAAATTCTGATAAGTCCTTTTTAACTTTGCATCCTGGCGATGCAGTTTATATTTCTACTTACTCTTTCCACCGCGATCCTGATTACTTTGAAAATCCTGAAACATTTTGGCCTGAGCGCTTTGCTGAAGAGTTGGGTGGAGTGCGAAAATATCGAGAAACGGGCGTTTTCATGCCATTTGGCGATGGGCCTCGCATGTGTCCAGGTAAGTCTGAAAAAATCAAATTTCTATTTTAAAGTGGTACATAAAGGGTATGAGTGGCAAGTGTGAATTAATTTTTGTGGATCCAAAAACAAGTAGAGGTTATAAGATTACAGGATCACTTGAAAGTGAAGGAAGTTTTAAATATTTGGTGAAACGAATACAGTAAAAATAGTCAGAAATATTATCGTCAATGTTTTTTAGCAGAATTTTATGTTTGTGGTACATTTTAGCACTTTAGTTTCTCTTTTTATTTTTTCGAATAACTCCTTTTATATAGATAATTTTAAGACTAAAAACATGACAATATTTGTCAAAAAATTAAATATGACTCCTTATATTCTAACTTTTACTGCCATGTAAGTAATCGGTTTCTATACTCAATCATACACCGTGTTGACTTTTTCTATTTACAATTTTTTGCTTTTCTTTAATCAGTTTTTCTTTAATCAGCTTTTCTTTAATGTTCTTCATTAGAAGGCAGTAATGTTCTTTAAGGTAGGCAGTAGTCTAAAAACTTAAGGAGATATGTTTTTTACAAAAAAATATTATATTAAGGAATAAATCTAGGAATTGAATATGGGTGACTTTCACGAGCTTCTTTACAGTAGAATATTCCCTCAACCGAATTGTTCAAGTACACTTTCGCGATTTTCTGTACTTGTCTCCTTTACCGCCATTTTGATTTCACGTTTTAACTCTTGAATCATCTTTAAGTGGTTGGCGTATAATTTATCCTTAACGGCGAGCCACAAAAAATTGTCTAATTAAGTCGACTTTAATGTTTCATAACTTTGATTAATTAAGAAGCTAATCATTTTTTAAATGTCTAACCATAAACCAAGTTACTGACATATCACAGATGGTCATTAGCGGTAACAAAAAAAAAAAGAAAAAAATTATTTGATAGTTCAAGTTCCAAACGCTAGATGGACCACTCAGATTTAACTAAATTAAAATAATCGCTTTTTTGTCTGTTAATTGCGTTTTATTAAATTAATTCTTTTTAGTATTTATTTGAATTTGTTTTATGACCTAATTTTAGAAATTTCCTGCGCTAATAATAATAACACTGACGCTCGTATTTAATATTAATATTATTAAAATTAATATTTTGATTGTTAAAAAAGAAACCTAAAACTTAAAAATTCCACTTTTTAATGGTTTCTGTTTATAGGTAGGAAGCTCGGACTTGCTGAGGTGAAAGTCATCGTTTCTGAGTTGATTAAAACATTTCTAGTGACTTGCGGTCCCAACACGCGCTCCGACAACAAGCTTGCTGCTGACTCATTTCTTTTGATGCTCGATGGTGACATTGAACTTATATTTGAACGAATGCAGTGACTTTAGTGGGAATATCGATGCTGTTATGTGCTCTTGTACGAGCATCGTAATTGGAAAGTATTATGTCAAACTTGAGCGACTCCATGTCAAGTGATCCATGTATTTTGAACACTGCCGTTAATTCTTCCAGAAATTGGTTTATATAATATTTAAGTTTGAGTATAATAAAAAGAACCCTGAGCAGATTTCGCAATAAATTGTTTAATTGAGCATTTGATTTTAAAAATGGTATATGAAAGTCAAAAATTTTAAAAATCTAGTTTATCAGCTATTTCATATCAAATCCTAATAATAACTATAACATAATCTGAAGAGATTAGCAGTATGCCATGAAAACTAACTCGATAAAATGTGTTTAGTTTTGGGTTGGTAAACTAAATACGGTTTGTGTATGGTTTGGTTCGAAAACAATCAATAAAACAAAGACGACCCAGAAATTACGAAAGATATATGAGAAAATGTAGTTTTAAATTTCATCTAAATGTACGGAATTCAGAAGTTTCTGTTTGCAAAACTTTTTTTTTTTGAATAATTTCAAAATATTTAAGGAAGGTTAAGCCGTGTCTTAAATGGTAAAACACCTGGAACGGATGGTCGTGCCAAAATGGCTGGTTCATCTAGAAAAACAGATGAAGAAAAAATTAAAGTGGTACGAGTACATATTCTGAGATTTCCAGCATGTGAGATCCATTACACGAGATCACATCACACTTCAGGTCGAAAGTGGACTTAGATATTCGAAAAATGTATGAGCTGTTTGGGAAATAATGTGATGAAAATATTACATCATGTGTGAAGGAGAGCACTTACAGGAAAATATTCAACACGGAGTTCAACTTACATTTTCATACTCCTTTTAAAGACATGTGCCAAAAGTGTGATTCGCTAAAACTAAAAATTGAAGCAACCAGTAATGAAGACGAGAAGTTGCATCTGGTGGAAATTCATGATTCACATCTTAACAGTGCCGAACAGGCTAGAAAAAGTGTAACAGATGTTATACAAAAACCTAAAGATAACCTGAGTGAATATTACATTTGATCTACAGAAAGCACTTCCTTTCTGTTTTGGTAGCGCAACATGTATGTATATAATGAAAATGCTAAAATGTATGCATGGGATGAAACAATCGCCTCAAGAGGATCACAGGAAGTTGAGCCCTGCATCTTAAAGCACATTCGGGATATCACCACTCAAAAGCATATCATAGCTTGATGCCTACTCAGGACAAGATCATAATATAGCTTTAGTTTGGTTAAAAATTCTTCACACATCTGATAATAATGATGAAACAGTTGATCATAAATTTATGATATCCGGTCATTCTTTTTTGCCAAATGATCGTGATTTTGGTTTGATAGAAACTAAAATTAAAAAATCGAATTCATTATACCTACATACCTGAGCATTATTATAATGTAATAGAAGTATGTAAAAAAAAAACTCATATTTGGCAGTAAAAATGTCTCAGAAAGATTTCATTTTGACAAACCGACTAAAAGAATCAACGAATAATAGAAAGAAAAACACCAACAGAGAGCTGTGTCTTGGCTAAAAATGCAATGGATCAGATTTCTAAAAAATGCTCCATATATGATGTTTTATAAAACTTCCCTTGACGACAATTCCGAATTTAAAGTATTAGAACGCTAACCTAAAAGAGGAAGACTTAGAATATATATATATATATAGAATAAAATATTGATTTGCTTCCATTATATACAACCATTAGACCAATAACAGAAGAAAAACGTAAAGATATAATGGATTTACTGCCCTATATCCCACCAGTTCTTCACAACCCCTTTATTTCCCTAAATACTAATAAAAAATTTACTTACTTACAATGAAATGAGTTTGAATAAATGTAATAAAAATAACTAACAAAAATGTTTCCTTGATATTATAAGTCATTTTTTAAGTCATGCAGTTAATTTTGAAAGTGGTATAAGTCATTTAACCATTCAAAACGACATTTGCTTTTAAAAATTGTTATAAATTTCACAATCATAATAAATACTTGTTTCTTGGCACTACATTACTACCGAAAAATCATATTCCATAATACAAAAAATGCAAAACTCTAAATAAAGGGTGTTTTTTTAGAGGTTAGGTTTTCAAGATGAAATAAAACGTATATAATTTAATGTTATGGCCAAGAATTTAGCTTTATTATAAAGATAAGGGTTTGCCATTATGTTTTAAAAATGATACCCATTCAACCAAAAGTGAGCTTCATCGCTGAACAAAATTTTCTTCGATGCGTCGCGCGAACCGAACCATTATTTTCGTAATAAATTTGCACGATTTGCAAACGTTGTTCAGGTGTAAGTCTATTCATTATGAAATGGCAAACCAAACTGAGCATAAATCAAGTGACAGCTGTCAAAAAGACCATCTACGAAAAAAGTAGTGCCAACTTGAAAACCTAACCTCTAAAAAAACACCCTTTATCTCGAAACAAGGAAAATATGACTTAGACCACTTTCAAAATCAAGAGCTCAATTTTGAGATTAATTCATTGTAAAAATTTTGATGTATAATTTTTTTAACATTTCTTTATATATATTTTTTTTTATTTTTTGGGATAAAAATACTTTTAAAAACAGTTTTTTTGTAGAAAAATTAAATTTAATAAATACGAGTCGTACCGGGAACGCATAACTGACTGTGATGGGAACGCCAAAATACTGCTGTAGCCAAGCCAGTATGTACAAACCACAATAAAACGATAGCCCAATAATTTTATGATGCATTTATTATTATTTTTTTAGTGTTCGAAAGTATTCGATACGCTACCAGCTGATGGTAGAAGAGGAAGAGGTAGGCCTTCTCTATATTGGAAAGGGCAGATCAAGAAGGACTTCGCTTCACTTGGTGTCTACAACTGGCATCGGTTAGCTTAAGAAAGAAACTTAGTAGATCAAAGGAATGATGTTTCCTAGTCGGTTGGGTCTTTGATACCAGTGCGAAGAAAAACTTTCATTTGAATTGAATTCAGTCATATTTTCTGGGTAGTGTTGCATGCTAACCGGAAAGTTATTATTATATATTAAATTAAAGAATTAAGTTGTATTCGGATTGCAGGCTCAACCAGCTAAAGTTGCGGAAGAAGGAAAAATTTGCAAAAATACGCGACTAAAACAAAACCCGTAGGAACACTTTTTATTCGTTAAAGTTCGTTTTCGAGATACTCAACCCTATGCTTAAATATGTGTATATAAATTCTCATTATTTTCTTTAAATTTGCTTAGTTTTTTTCGATTGCTTAAATTATGCCAGGCATTCAAAAGCTAATATTTCGTTATTTCTCGTTATTTTGGATGACCTGTTGAGTCTATTCAATTACAGTACATTACTCTTATATAGTTACCCATATTTTTTGGATAGTACGTCCTCGGTAGTCTAGCGCTAGCCTGCCATCCTAGAGGTTGTGGGTTCAAGTCCCACGTAAAGCACGGCCCTCGCACTTTTCCAAATTTACCTACTTTCCCTGTTTCTAAAAAAACAAAGAAACAAAAAAAAAAAAAAATACTCATTCCTCAAACCCAAAAACGTATCCTTTCCATCCTTACTCCCGAGAGGAGTGAACAAGGAAAAAAAGAATGTCTATTTATTCTATGTAGTTAGAAAAAAATTTGGTATAGTTTACAGAAATAAACAAATTATCATGTGAAGCAGAAAACACTTAGTGAAAAATCGTAAATTCAAAACCTTATCAAACAGTGAGCGCTTAGTGAAAATTTAATTAATGATTTTTAATGACTTAAAAACAGAAAAAAAATCAAACCCTGAAACTAACATTTAAAAAGAAAAGGGCGTAAACTCCACAAAGAAAATTTTTTTTAAACAATCTTCACAATCAAGTGCCACGAAAATGGTTAAATTTTGCACATCGTGTCATATAACCAAATTAATCGGATATGACCTAAATAATAATTCTCTTAAGTATCTAGGCTGACTTTCCCTGACATACAATCAAAACAATCTACACGGGCAGGGGCTCTTAATGCTTTATGTCTTATATACTATTCGAAGAAACTGAAAGAATCAGCTGTTGAACAAGTTATTTGGTACTTCAACTTCCACTTCCAATTATTCGCCTAAGTCTTTAAGACTCCAGCAGTGGAAGTATTAAGTGTCAACTAGTTTGCTTTACAAGATTTTGCTGCTGCTATACTTCAATCTTCTTATCAATATCGCCATTAGTGTGAAGTGTACAGAGAATCAAAGGGAGAAGAAATTAATTAAGAAAATTGGCTGCTTGCTTGTTGAGTTGGAAAATTGCAAACACAATATTTACCATGGCATTTATGCATTGGCCATTTTACCAGCAACCAGAAGCAAATATGCCAATGTGCGGTCGCGCAACGCCACACTTACATATATTTATTATATGTATATGTATGTATAGCTCACCCTCGGCATACAAAAGCCTAACGCCTTGGGCAGCGGCTTCTTCTTCCACTTCTTGTGCAATATTGCTTTGAAATGTTGCAATGCAATTGCAATTTGCAACAAATAAGTAAAATCTTAACTGAGTTGCCACTTGACCACATTAGTGGGTCGCGATAAGTGCGGTCGAATGGTTGTCCGGTCGGCTGGTCGGACAGTCAACTGAACAAAGGGTAGAATGGTTCAACTGAGCCTCAATTGGCGTTTGCTGGTTGGGCACATAAAGCCTTGCAACTTTGCTATCGCTGCCCGTTGAAGGGCAGCTTGGCAAGCGAAAAGTGTCGTTCAGAGGGTAGGCAATTATTGTAAATATCATTGCGAAATGCAGAAAGTGCCAGCAGGCATGGATGAGCAGAAAAAAGAAGAAGAGAAGGGCAGCGGGAAGTGCTGCGGCTTATAAATACAAATAAATGAATATTTGTAATGCACTCTAAATGGGATACTTTGAGCTTGTAGCTTTGACGCAATCAATTGAAAAGTAAATGCGAGTGTAAATACATACAAACTTACATACATAAATGCCTCAAATGTAAATATGGTAGCTAACGGATGCAACGTTTTGTATATAACAGCCCATGGTGTAGAGGAAACCTAAAAAGAGGGGGAGGAAAGAAGTTGTAGTAATCATTGCAAAGGTCTGCAGCAAAAATAGTTGTAATGCAATTACGTAAAGTGTCTTCTGAATAGTACTTTAAGCGGACTCATGTGCACACACGCGCATACTCCGACTCGCATTATAGATATGAATCTTGGGTTCCTGGTGCATACTTTAAATTAGCGAAAATTAGTATTAAATAAAAAAAAATAAAATTATCGTTCCGCAACCACCGTATTCGCCTAATTGGGCTCCGTGTGACTTCTGGCTATTCCCAAAACTCAAGAGACCACTCCGGGGAACGCGTTTCGAGTCGATTGAGGAGATAAAGGTTGAATCGAAGAAGGTGCTGATGGCTATACCGGAAATGGACTATTTGGCATGTTTCGGGGATTGGAAAAATCGTTGGCATAAGTGTATTTAATCGAGAGGGGATTATTTTGAAGGGGATGAAATTGATTTACAAGAATAAATAAAGATTTTTCATTTTACAACCAAATTCACCTTACTTTTTGCCCACAGTTTTATTTTAAAATAACATCTAGGCGCGTCTTTTGAAATACCCTTTACATACATTTTTCATGCCTTCAAAGATATGTGTTAGTATGTACTACCTAAAATTTTATTACAATGAAACAAGTTGCTTACAACAACAAAACAAGTAGCTTATGTTGCTTTTGCCGCAACAATTCTTCTTCTTATTACAGGATATTGCTTTTATTGTAATTGCTTTGGCTTTGTTTTTTCAATTTGTTTTGAAATGGCCATTATCTTTGCGATGTTATCTTGTCATTTAAAGTTTATGGTTAGTGTGTGGCTTATTGCCGTTTAGTAGACAAAAAAACATCAGCAAAACTTTACACGAATGTAATTAAAAAACGACGTCGTCTCTAGGGTTGTAACGAGCCTCTGAAAGGGGTGGCTCTGTTGGCAAGGGTGCCATTGATTGCAATAACCGTCACTCAGTTGGCTGCTGCCTGTCGCATGTCGTATGCACTGACATGTCTTTGACATCAAACGGCACACGTTGACCTAAGTCAGTCGATCTCCCGTTCCCCGCAGTCACAGCCGCTTAATTGCGGCACAAAGCATCTGCCGCAGCATATTGCAGTTTGCCTTTATTTATTGTTGTTATTTTTATTTTCCTTAAAATGCCACTGTTGCTGCTAACAGCATCCTTATTTGATACTTGGTTATATCTATGTATATAGGTATACTTCTCATACTTTTGTATCTTCTCCCGGTAATTTAATGAAATTTCGCGCTTCTCTTGAAAATTACGTAAATTGGAAAAGTGCTATAAAACGCTGCAATAAGGTGGCATTCATTATACTCGTCGTATATGTTCGTATGTAGATGTGCGTATACGTATATGTATGTATGTAGTTTGTTCACATTTTCCCCACTTAAGGGCGTTGCAGATGCCCTCAGCAGTGACATCAAAATAATATCTTTTGTTCGCTAGATTTATAGCGCCACAAGCTGCTGCAGTCAGACCTACTTAAGTTCTTTCAATCTTCATTGCTTTTACTTTCAATTAAATATTTTCTAGCAGCCTTTGTGAGGAAAATACGAGGACATTTTAAAACGCTGCTCCATCAAGTTAAAGCTCGAAATTATACATTTTTTAAATAAACACATAGGTAAAGATCAAAACCTGCTCCAAATGGAAACAACCGGTGTATATTTCATGATGGATATTTTTTATTAATAACTATATTTGGCTTATGCTGCGAAGCGCGATTCTGGGCGCTTTTGAAGATATCAAGCGAGCTACGAGGGGTGCCTTGTAAATTTCGGGATTTGGCAACCCTGGTGTTGCAATTTGGCAACTGACAGCTGTATCGCAAAGTTTGACATTTTTTGGCTTTTACGTACTCAGAACGTTTTGAAATACCAGCGCTATTTGTGTTGTTTACAGTAACTTAAAAGATTCATCTCGGTCCAAAAATGGAATTAAATCGTGAACATTTTCGTGCGATTATTTCTTACAACTTTCGACGTGGATTAACTCAGCAACATTGCATGGATGAACTTAATTCATTTTTTGGCGATGAAGCTCCATCAAGGACCAGTGTTTATCGATGATATGGCGAATTCAATCGTGGTCGTAGGTCACTCCAAGACGAATTTCGTGAAGGTCGTCCAAAATCAGTTGTTGTTCTGAAAACCATTGATGCTGTGCGCGAACTGATATTGCAAGATCGTCATGTGACCTATCGTGAGATTGAGACAATCTTAGGCACTAGTGGGACCAGCATACATTCAATATTGCATAAACATTTGACTGTCAAAAAAATTTGTTCGCGTTGGATCCCACACAATTTGTCAATCGCTCAAAAAAAGGCTCGTGTCGATTGGTCGAAGGAAATGCTCAAAAAACACGAGGCTTCGAAACACGTCTATGACATCGTGACAGGTGATGAATCAGGGATTTATGCGTATGAGCCCGAAAGTAAACAGCAGTCGACTGTATGGGTGTTTCAAGATGAGCCAAATCCAACAAAAGTTGTTCGCGCACGAAACACTTCCAAGCAAATGGTCACCTGTTTTTTCGGAAAAACTGGACATGTTGCAACCGTACCACTAGAACAACGCAGAACAGTAAATTATGAGTGGTACACAACCATTTGTTTGCCAGCTGTCTTCCAAGAAATTAGGAAAACCAATCGCCAAAGACGGATCATTCTTCACCAGGACTGAGAGGTCAACGTTTTTCGACACCTGAAGAAGCGGTTGCGGCATTCAGAATGCATGTTTTGGAGGTACCACATTCAAAGTGGCAAAAGTGCTTCGACAATTGGTTCAAACGCATGCAAAAGTGTATAGATCTTCATGGAGAATATTTTGAAAAACAATAAAGTGATTTTCGATGATTGAAATTTGTTTTTGTTCTCTAATCCCGACATATAAAAGGCACCCCTCGTATTTATGCCCTTTTTAAGAATGTCGATTAGAATGATTCCCACAGCGCTAATAGTCGACGAGTGCTAAAACAGGTGGATACGACGCATTGGGGAACGAAATTATTCATCTTTTTGCAAGTAATTGACTCAAAACCCTGGACCGATAAGATGATGCATTATTGTATCATTTTATTCTGCCTTTCATCGCCATACTTCCTATGCATTCGCTCAACTTTCAGTGGATTCGGATGTCCAGCATTGGTGCTATCTCTTCGGTAGCTGATCGGGCGGTCTTTTGTCGATTATTCTGAACTATCAAAACTCGCGATACTTTTTGAACACACCTCGTACAGCAACAATCCCACCTTCCTGTAGCATTTACGAGTATAATAATACAGTGATCCGAAATGAAAAATGTTTTTAGTCTCTAAGGTCTCATAATATTTCTCTGATAGGCTTTGGAAAATGAGAAGTCACGTATTTTATCAAATATATATTTGTATACTTTTTTTTTCTTTTTATGCAGTGTAAAATTTTAAATGGGATTCTGAGATAATGTGGCAAAAACCCATATGTATTTCTAAATTTTTGCTGACCTAAATTATTTCCGAAACTTGCTAACAAAATATACATCAGTATTCTAAGTTACTGATTATTCGAAGGTGAGTTATATTTAAGTTTTTATTTCCGCTGCCAAAGAAATTAGCTTTTAAAAATTTTACCTTCACTTCTATGAATCCAAGAACGAACACTCGACGGCTAAACGTTTGAATAAAAGAAACATTCTCGATTTTATTCTACATAAAATCGTTTTAGTGTTCTTTTTGGCTCAACCATTATTTAGGAGATATTAGTCGATAAGTTCATACACCATTTTTTGTTAAATTTTTCCCACTATAGATGCTTAGTTTTTACCCATATCTTATATTTCCCCGGCAATCCGAGAATGTGCTAGGAGTGACAAAAATAAACACTTTTGGATTTGTGGTGGCTCTACTGTGCATACAATGAAATATTCCTTATGATTTACATATTTTTCAATACATCATATCTAAATTTCATGTGTAGTACTCATACCCCCAACTGCAGGACGTTTGCCTTCTTTGTGAGATTTCTAAATTAAAAGGTATCCTCTGTTTGCACCGCTTTTTTTGCTATTTCATAATTTTACGGAAATCAAGAAAATATTTTCCGAAGTATCTAAATTGACTTTGCATTATTCCACAATGAAATCATTAGCGCTTTTATCTTGCGGAAGCGAGTGTCATAAATTTCCAATAGATAATTGCGAAATTGGATTTCCTACCAATTTAAATTAAATTGAAAAAGCTGCGTAAATTCAACAGAGCCATAATTCTAACCGAAAGCCAAAGAATAATTACCATCCCACCTATTACAAGTCAGCAAACCGCAAATTTTTCCATTCAAAAATCTGTTTTCATTCTTAAAAGTCCAATTACTTACAGACAAGAAAATACAATTTGCATTCAAAATAAGGCGTTGAGACATTTTACTACCATCTACATAAAATTTGAAGTACTCATATGTATGTGTCCATACGGGTTATACTCCCTCTCATTCAATACCAAAGAGAGTTTGCAAAGTGTAAAGGGGCGGTTGCATAAGTATGGTATGTATGCCACTACTTACAAATACATCTGCATCGGTAACGATATTAAGCAAATGAAATTAGAAAGAATGTGGAGAGAGGAAATAAGAAAAGCAGGTGAAAGCATACGCACACATACTCACACATATGTACCTACTTTAATTGGTGAGGGCTGGTTGCGATATGTGGTGCTTGCTTACCTGTCAATTAGGACAAAAAGTGTCACCAGCATAAAACGATTGACGAAAAGTTTTAGTGAAGAGGGAGGCTTACCAAAGGAGGCTGGCTGGTAAGCGATGGAGTTGGACGAAGAAAGTCTCGACTCACATAATAAACCGCAGATAGAAGGCCTTGAAAAAAAAAAAAAAATTCCTGACATAATTCTCAGCACTCATTATTCACACGCACGCACAGGAAGCCACATACACACACACACCCTCTAATAAAGTTAGAGTATTTGCGGAAATTGAAAGAAAGTATGTGGTTGCGCGTAGGCGGTTCATTACATTCTTATTGATGGCGTCAGCAGTGGTGAAATAAAAGCGAGCATACATAGGTAAATACATACATACATCACTGTGAGAGGCAGATAATTGCTTTATTTGGGCATGGGCATGGTTGCATTAATTTAATAATTTTACGATTTATTCAATGCTGAAAATTTTAGTAAAACGATTTTTTAATTGAAATATTTGCGTTTTTTTTTAATATTTTCATAAATCTCGTTTTTTTTGAATTTCTTTAATTTTTAAAATATGCTTTTGTTCGAAATTTTTGGGTAATTATTATTTTTTTTTTCAAGTGTGAAATATATGTATTTTATCCTAAAGCTAAACAAAGTTTTAATGTTGAAAAGAAACGAGAAAATTTCATTTCAAAAAACTCTATACGAAAATTTTCAACATGGAATAAATCTTAAAATTATTATTTTGTTTTTGTATTTGTTTCAGTTTACTTCTTATTAAACTCAAGCCTCCAAATGAACCAATTTTCAGATGAATTTACGGAAATGTCATAAATACTTGGATCACTTGATGTGGAACCGCTCCACTGTTTCTACTACTTTCGATAATCAGTTAGCTTTTAGCCTGAAGCAAAGAAAAATGGTTTTAAAAATAAATTGAAAACCACCTAAAAAACCCTTCATGTAAACGATTTTTTGACTTCAGTACAATCATGCATGCTTGGACCCCTCTCTTCATGTTTATTACAGTCAAATGTGCAAAAATCGACTAGGATTGGTCTTACGCATAACTAAAGCATAATTGTTATTTTTTTGCTGGCTGTTTGTTCTGGCTAATTCCCGATAATGCCTGTTCTGACTGTCATACGCATGTCATACGCTATTTCTATAATCCACTTTAGTTGGAATTAGCGTCCATATATTGTGAATTTGTTTTTTTTTTAGTATAAACGAAATGAAATTTCTAAAAAAAACCAAATACAAATATGTTTTAATTTTTTTTTACCAAGTGCTTCTGTACTATTTTTTTTTCTCCAAAAATTTTTTGATTTTGACTCTGAAAGATAAAAGAAATGCTGTTTTAGTTTCGCTATTACCTTTTACAAGATTTCGGGTCGAAAAATTATCACTTTGTTTTTAAAAAAATGTCCACCTTTCGATAGTCACTAAATGTACGCGAGCATATGAAGTTAATGATCATAAAAAGGCACAGTGTTTTGGAGAAAAATGGGAGTAAGGAGGTTCAGAGTTCTGCTACTGTCTGATTGTATTCAACAGATCAACTACCATCGTCCTCACAGTGGTTATAACGGGTCACTACATTATTGGCGCCCTGGCCAGTAGAATGGTTGTACCTCAGAATGACTTCTGCAGGTGCTGTTGAGATGAAAAAGAAATTGAGTTGCTCTGTGAATGCTCTGCACTTCAAAGAAGCCGTGCCAATTATCTTGGCGATTATTTCTTTGAGGACCTAGGAAATGTCTCACTCGAGTTACCTTCCCTAAAAGATCTAAGTGGTTTAAGCAACTTAGTGAGGCTACGGAAAACAAATACAGGTATTGCAATGGGCCTTAGGGCCATCAAGTGTCTTGTGTTAAACCAGCAACCTGATTAACCTAACCTAATCTAACTGCTTCTTATTGTAGAGCGAATTTAGTATGTCAACGGAATAGTAATATTAATTTTTTTAACCCGATGTTGGAGAAGGTTCTTCGAGGAGCACGATTAAATCGCCCAGATACCATATGTTGCAAAAGCGAACAATTTCTGGAGTGTGCCAATGATATTGATTTGATCAGGTTCTACAACTTAACTGCACAATTTCTGCTTTTTCTAAGCTGGGTAAAGAAACAAAGTTAAGTGGTAATGACCGAGGTCAAAATGAAGTACATCCTGTCATCAATAAAAAAATAGTCAGCGTATTCGTTCTTTGGAACGCACATTGTTGTTTTTGTTGTTGAAGCTATTCATAAAATCCTCCCGATGCAGTAAAGCCATCTCATCTAACAATAGGACCAAGAGGCAGGCTATTTCGATAGGGTGCGAACAGAAGGCGAAAGAGAGGTTAGATGGAAGGGTTTAAGTGGTTATGTGAAGAATACATATGGAGTTCCCTCACATATATTTAAGAGTTCAAGGTCTACTCTGTGTAGGTGAGTTTTAACCTCTTTGTAGTAGGTTGCAGAATACATTGAAATCCATGCCACTAATGGAGTAATAATTTTAAATAGTAAGAGGCGTTGCTTATTTGGCAATCAGTATTAAAGCCGCTAACAACGTCAGCATTGAAATTCCTTGCAGAATCTGTTTTACTTAATCCAACTTGGACCATATGTCGGGGAAGAGAAGACCTTCCTTTAATCTCAGTCAAATATAGAATTCCCATATTTGGTTTATGTTCTCTTTGTATTGTCCGGCTTTCAAAGCAAAGGCGGAGTTTATGTGAGTTGGATAGTAACTGAAATAAGATCTGGATATTTAAGTGTGACGCAGAGCCAATAAACAAAGCAAATAATGGATGGGGAGTGGCAAATGAAAGCGAGGATGTCCAAGTCATGACTTAAGGTAATGTAAATTTTTTTTTTCAATGACCGCGACATCGTTCATCCTGAATATGTACGTTCCTCGCAGACGGAGATTTAACAGTTCTTGACGTCCCCGAGCGGTTGGCAACATGCATACTATGGTGCGATCCAAGCTACCCGAGAATAGATGGATCATCAACTGGTGTATTCTTCGTTAATTTTGTAAGAGTTTGCTCAGTTTTGTGTGCTTGAAGAAATCCGATGAGGATGCACAAGAAAAAGATTCTGTGATGCACATATGAACCTTTGCGCTTTTGCAACGACAGACGATGGAACAATGAGCTGTATGAGCATTACTGTAGCAGAGAATTGGTCATGTCGTCCGAATGTCTATATTGACTCCAGTACTTAGAGTATGCAATGAGGAAGAAGCGACTGGGAAAAATCATTTACACCGTAACAGCCCCAATGAAAAAGAAAAAAATAATAATCATGGTATAGAAATTCCGGCCTCAGGCTTTCAATGCAAGAAGATATCTATAATTTAAGTGCTAACCACACAAAAAAATGATAAAATTCATTTTTAAAGCCGTTGGAAGAAATTCCTAGATACGAAGTGTCATACCTTTGTATCAATACCATGTATCTTTATGAGTATTATTAAAAACTTAAAATCTGAAGTCGCGAAATTTTGCAAAATTGATTTTTAAATGCATCGACTATGAAATAATTCCCTATTGAACTTTTTGCCTTTCAAAAATTAAAATTTTTAGACCAATCTTAGTACATTTTTTCACACGTGACTGTAATGAAAGTGAAAAGATGCAAAAATGCATAGATATTTGTTCTGATTTTGAAGAAATAGTTTTGAAACTTATTTCCAATATTAGAAGTACCTACATACTCACTTACGAGGCGCATTGAAGCATGTCGCGCTTTAGTTAGAAAATCAATATTTTGCTTTAAAAATTCTACCAAATATTAAACAGTAGCATTTTTGGAAATTTTGGCCTATCGTTAAAATACAACTTTTTTTAAGTGAAACAATAATAAAAAAATAAATTAATAAAATTAAAATTTGTATGCAAGTCCCATTTAACTAAGCGTAGCACGGTATTTGCCCACCGTGATAAACAGATGAACATAATTTACAAGCATCAATAATATATTCAGGCGTGAATCTCATTTGTGCCAGATAATATAATTGCCGGGCGCGTACTTTCTTTGTATTAGCGGCTAATGTTTGGCATAAATAAGTATGCGCATATGTGTTTCATATTTCCGATAATTTGATATTTTTCGCGGTGATCACGGAGCGCGCTGCTTTCATTGAGCGACACACGAAGCTTTTTCCCATTCCATTAACAAAGCTTCTTAGAGGAATTTGTGGCACATGCTTCCTATTACCTTGCCCCACATATTACTCTAGCGTTGAGTATTATATATGTATGTATATGTAAAATTATGTTAGGAGTGACTGGATGCCTTGCAGGAAAATCAGGAATTGGTGCTTTTCGATTGATTTGTTTGAACTATTATTATTTTTTTATTTTCCTTTTATTGTATTATATATTTTTTTATTTTTAAAACAATTTAATGTTGTGTTTCAGAGAACGACCGAACATCAATTTTTGAGGCTAGACCGAGTCGAACTGACTTTAAGGGACTCAAGTACTAAACAAGCGATGGAATCTCAATAATCCAATAAATCCAAAAAAAAAAAACCTGCATATGTTTGAATTACATTAAAAATTACATTAATGCAGTGTAATATTCATAGCTAATGACTTTTATATTGTAATGCAAAAATATTAGCTTATCAGCGTTTTTGCCTTGTTCGCAGCGCCATCTATTGGCATAGAGCTGTTTTTCAGCATCAAAAATTGGCAACCAGCAGCAATTGAGGAAGGAGCAGATGCTATTTCAAAACAATTAGAAAAAATCGTGAGCTAATACCAGTATTAAAAAAAAGGAAAATCGAAAAGTTGATAAGCTTATTGAAGAAAACTTGTAAGAAATGCTCGGTCAAAGTTCGGCTATTTACCGGAAGTTGAACCGAAATCGAATTGAAATTTTGTAGTCGAATATTTTCAAAGTCAAAGCTGCAGTTCGGCCGTTCTCTAGTAGGTACTAACTAGATTTCCAATAGATTTTCATTATTTTTTAAGAAAGGGAAGAATTATTATTCTTTAACACGTGAGACTTCTTTCGAACCCAGTTTTATTTTTGATCTAGAACAAATTAATTCAGCTTTATTTATTCAAGTAATGGTTGAAGCTTTAGCCAAGTTAAAAATGTACTAAGTACCCCTGTATTATCAGATGTAGCAAAATCTTTACACGATTATTATAAAGAATTGCACTGACTTACGGACTTTTGTCAGCTTTCAAAACCAACAACCAAACTACAATTTTCCGGAGGTTCTTTGCGTATTGAGTCCGAATCTGATCTCAGAAGAGCTCCAGTTTAAAATGTTCACTTACTTATTGTTACCTGGCTTGTTTTTGTGCATCATTTTGTAAAAATCTTACACTTTTACGAGGGGTGCCTTTTATATGTCGGGATTTGGCAACCCTGGTGTTGCAATCTGGCAACTGACAGCTGTATCGCAAAGTTTGACATTTTTTGGCTTTTATGTATTCAGAACGTTTTGAAATACCAGCGCTATTTGTGTTGTTTACAGTAACTTAAAAGATTCATCCCGGTCCAAAAATGGAATTAAATCGTGAACATTTTCGTGCGATTATTTTTTACAACTTTCGACGTGGATTAACTCAGCAACATTGCATGGATGGACTTAATTAATTCTTTGGCGATGAAGCTCCATCAAGGACCAGTGTTTATCGATAGTATGGTGAATTCAATCGTGGTCGTAGTTCACTCCAAGACAAATTTCGTGAAGGTTGTCCAAAATCAGTTGTTGTTCCAAAAACCATTGATGCTGTGCGCGAACTGATATTGCAAGATCGTCGTGTGACCTATCGTGAGATTGAGACAATCTTAGGTATTAGTGGGACCAGCATACATTCAATATTGCATAAACATTTGACTGTCAAAAAAATTTGTTCGCGTTGGATCCCACACAATTTGTCAATCGCTCAAAAAAAGGCTCGTGTCGATTGGTCGAAGGAAATGCTCAAAAAATACGATCGCGGGGCTTCCAAACACGTCTATGACATCGTGACAGGTGATGAATCATGGATTTACGCGTATGAACCCGAAAGTAAACAGCAGTCGACTGTATGGGTGTTTCAAGATGAGCCAAATCCAACAAAAGCTGTTCGCGCACGAAGCACTTCCAAGCAAATGGTCGCAGTTTTTTCGGAAAAACTGGGCATGTCGCAACCGTACCACTAGAACAACGCAGAACAGTAAATTCTGAATGGTACACAACCATTTGTTTGCCAGTTGTCTTCCAAGAAATTAGGAAAACCAATCGCCAAAGACGGATCACTCTTCACCAGGACAATGCGAGCTCTCTGCATTTTTGAGCACCGAATGACTTCTTTTTATTCTCGTACGTAAAAAACAAACTGAGAGGTCAACGTTTTTCGACACCTGAAGAAGCGGTTGCGGCATTCAGAATGCATGTTTTGGAGGTACCTCATTCAGAGTGGCAAAAGTGCTTCGACAAACGCATACAAAAGTGTATAGATTTCATGGAGAATATTTTGAAAAACAATAAAGTGATTTTCGAAGATTAAAATTTGTTTTTGTTCTCTAATCCCGACATATAAAAGGCACCCCTCGTAACTCAATAGAAAACATCTCGGGGACAAATAAAGTATTTTTTACATAGAAGAAGAACTGTACTTCATGATGCTGTTAAAGCATTAAAAAATATACCGCAAGATGCTTCTTAATCTGAAATACCCAAAAATCGTATTTTCTGCACCTTTAGGCTGGAAAGTCATGAAAACCTAAGGCACCTCTCAATTAAAATTCTAATTCAGTGCGTCAAAAGTCTTTGGAAGTCAAAATTTTTGTTAAATAATTTTTGAATGTTTGGCCGGGAACAGGAGGATCCATTTATGGCGTGCGTCTTGTTGATCTTTCACAGTTTTATGCCGACTCTGATCGATAAATGTTTTTTATGAGGATCTTTTTCATGGCAGAATTACCCTCGGAGGTTTGCTATTGTCTGCCGAATTCGGCAACCGCTATTAAAGAAAAACTTTCATTATCATTTTGATGCTTCATGCACGTAGATTAGAACCTGTGAAATCCCGAATGGTAGTCACGCATCAATGCATTCGGCTACGGTGACTGAATTTGTATTAGCTGGTGTTATTATAATGAAAACATGTGAAGGTTTTCTGGTACCAACCCAAGTAGATGAACTTTTCCTGAGCGTCACAATAGACATTTGTCACCACTGAGTGAACTATTTATCAGAGGAACCCTTCTAGTCTAACATATGTAAAATGCAGACGCGCATATTTTTAGAATAATAATTACAATAACAAGCGGCTGTCGGGTGGAATAAACTAGCGACCACTTCTTCATAGACGTGAGGGCAAATATTTAACCATTCATTATATCAAAAAGAGCTGAAGAACGATTTCTTATGCCCACAGAATTCGTCGCGCAGCTACTGTGGATGAGATAACTCCTTATTAAATTCCGTATCTTTGTTGTTAGTTTAACATTTTCCAACAGGGATTTCCTTATGACGCATTTCTTCACCTGTGGTTGCCTCTTTTAATCACACAATCATATGTATGTACTTAAATGTATATGTGTGTCGATATGTGTATGTGTTTGTGTAGATATATACATGGCGGCGACTTTTCTTCTCATACTCAAGGCAATCTCCTAGCTGCCGCTTAAGTGGTTCATTGAGTGTCTTCTGAAGTGCACATAAAGATATTAATGATAGAGTGCGTGCAAGTGTGCGTGTGGTTATGATGTGGTGGTATGTGTGGGATACTGGCGTGGTAGTCTCTTATTATGTGGTACAGCTACCGCAGCTGCGTGTGATATTTAATTAACATAATTATTTTACGAACTGCCAATGTGGCGCAAATGTTCTTTATTGAGGTTTAACGAGAAAAATGTTATAAAAATAATTAAACTTTTTTCTTGGTGTATTTCTATTCTTGTAAAACGAGTTTCAAATCAAGCTTTAAATTGGAAAAATAAAAATAAAAAAGGAAAATGTAACCTAGCTGGCAGTTGTATGAAATACCTACTCGTAAAGGATATCAATGCCTCCAATTGAAGTCGAAATATAGATTCTTTAGTCCTTTTATAAAATCTCAATATAATAACAGCAGCTTGCACTTTCTTTTACAAAGGTTTATCATAATTTGAGTGTTATAAATGAAATTTTATTAAAATTGTGCCTATGGAAAAGAAAAATTTGCTTCCCTATTACATTTTGAAATTTGCAGGCATTAACTGTATTAATCACGAGTTCAACGTCTGAGTTGCAAGAATGCTAATTACAGGGAATATCGACTGTCTAATAGAAGTGTGACAACCAAAACTTATCAACTATTTTCCCAACTTGATTCCAGCAAACTGCATTGTATGGACTTATTATATCATATTTATTATACGCAATATATTCAATAAAATGTATAGCCACCACCTTTAGCTTCAATGACTTCACATCTTCGACTCATACTTTGTGTTAATTTCTGCGCAAGTTGTGGGGGTAATCGGCTCCAAATTAGAGGCATTTTCTTCGGGATCTTGCATAACTGTTGCCCAAAAATTGTCAAAGCGGTTATTATCAGGTGACTGTGAAGGCCAATCCAACATTTCAATCCCATTTTGCTGCTTTCAGTCTACACCTTTAACACCTTTAGCATCTTTAGCTTGGGATCGTGATCTTCTTGTAAAATCCAAGGTTGGCTAGTTCGGCTAACGGTAATAATGCTTTTCGGTACGTGTATTAGACAAGGAAACTCTTTTCCGTGCAGGTTAGTTTGCTATGCGTTTTCTCAGTATTAGTTACTTGCACCTCTAAGAATTGACATCAGCTCATTTAGAACAGTAGGAATAGAAAATTGCAGGTTGCAGCGTGAGAGAAGAGCTGATATGACAGAGTGTAAGCTCAGGTTGAAAAATGTTACAGATGCTTTGCAAACGTAAACTGAGGTTGAATGAGAGCACTCTCTGAGTATTGCGCTTCCTCTGATAATTTGTATCTCTTATTTTGATTGAGAAATCATTATGATTACAACTAATTTTCTGGAAAACGGATGGTGCATGTCTTTGGAGCTTCTTTATCAAACACAATCAAACTTAGTATACCTAGTGCACTTGAACGTTTGACTGCTTTTAAGCAAGTTCTAAAAATGCAGTTTAGTTTAAGTTAAAGCGTAGGCAGGGTATTCTCCCCAAATATGACCGAGCTTAGACTCGCTTACAAGAATTTTTCTTTGATCTTGTTTCGAGTGGCAGTAAATGTGCTATACTTTCTACTTTCGCCACAAGCACACCTTCAATTAGGATACACAAAAACGTAACCACCAATTTTACGCCCTTCGGTATGCTTTTTGTATAGTAATTTTCATTCGCACTTTGTTGCAATACCAATCGAGCTCATCTTTCACTCTTTTCCAGGCACTCTGAAGCCTCGAAACATTTGTAATGGGGGCCACTTAATTTTTCAATCGATGATCTGCATATTCCATTTACGTTTTGCACGCACCAAAATTGATGCATAAATTGCGCTGACAAGCGAATCATCACACCGACACCGACAGCAACATCAACTATGCCATAAATGCTAGCGTGCGCGAATGCTGTCAGGCAGCCGAAATTTCTGGGAACAGTAGGTAAAAGGACGCGACAATATGAGGCGGTTATACGCGAACGGACGCTTTGTCGCATTGTCAAAATTCAAATTGCGGCTGCTGCTGTACATGGATGACGGTATTTTATGATAACACATACATACCTCCACTCAACGCAATGTGTGCATATTAAAATTGTAAGCGCGCCTTTGTGTAAGTGTGTGTGTGTGTGCGGTAGGTGTGTTGGTGCTGATTGTGCAGCACTGAAAGGATATGCGCGACTTAAATGGCGGCGAAATTGCCGCTGTATGAACTGCAATTTTGCTGAATTGGTGAAAGGCGGATGTTGCCAATGCCAGCGTGCGTGTGAGTCAATGGAAATGTGCATGTAAGTGCATATTGGCTACTCAATACGTGAATGGATATAATATGTGTTTATGTGTGTGAGGATCGAGGAGAGTGGGAGTGCAAAAGCGGATGTATGTGCCGAAAAGACAAATGTTCCATATGCTGCTCACTACACCTCACTGTACCTCCGTATGCCATTGTGTGTTGGTGCGTTTGTGTAATTTTCAAAACTTCACAATAATGGCAACACAAGTGTAATTGGATCTGTGGCACGTTGGCAGCCACATTGAATGCGGCCAAACGCGACGGCATAAAAATTGAAACACGAGAAAATCTGCCTGAGGCGAAAAAAGTAAAATGAAAAATCGTTTCCTAAAAATTGCAGTTCAACTTGAGCGCGAACGGAGAGCTCACAGAATATAGGGGCTAAGCGGTGGCAAAGGAAGTTGCTTGAAAAAAAAAGAAGAAAATTTCGCGCGCCAAACAATAATGTTTACAATGGGATGGAGCAGAGTTGGTTAACGGCGCATTGTTGTTGTTATTATTGTTGTCACAGCTAACTTTACTGCTCGTTGTTGCTTGTGTTGGTCCAAATTGAAGGGCCTGCCGACGCCTGCCGCGTAATTGACAGTTTCATTGCGTTTTGATTGATTTTTGCGGTTTGTCGAACGCAGCCACACTCACAGACGCACAAATATGTATAGATACACGTGAGCACATACAAAATTTTTTAAATTCTTTTCTCAAATATTTGTGTGTATGTGTGTTGGTATGTGCATAAATACACACGTAAATGCAGCGCGCACTGTGTATACACTTCAAAATTGAGTGGCGCTCAAATTTCAATTAAAATAAAGTGTAGTGAAAAGCAAGTAAAACGAGAAGTACACACACGAAAGCATAAAATAAAAATGAAATAAAGCAAACAAAAAACATGTTAAATGTGGAAAAACTACCAGCTCGCAGTAAAATAAAATGAAATTCAATGATAGTGCAGCGGCGTATATACCGTCGAATGAATTTAATACTACAATTTAATACCCAGTAAGTTTGACCAGCAACAACAGCAACTGCAATATTTGGCAAACAACAAACAAGCCTTGCAACCAAGCCACAGATTGATGAAAAAGTAGGAACATAGTGAAATGTGGATGGTAAATAAAATTTAATAGGAGGACCTAGTTATTAAGTCGGAAATTTTAATTATCACAAAACTAAATCAGAAATGTATATTTCTAAAAAAAATTATTTATGATTTTATATGATCATGATTTACATATCGCTCATTTGCTGTAAAAAAATCTATTAATATTGAAGTGATGGACGAGCTAGAATGGAGTAAATTTTCAAGGCCATGCGACGTTTTGGGCACTTTCGTTCCGTGAGAGAGAAAAAAGATATAACGTAGAGGAAAAAGAGAGAGAGAGAGCTATAACTTTTATATATCTTAGATACACGTTTGGCTATTTTTCCTGAGTTTTCCTTGTGGTTGCTAATTTCTGCCTACTTTTTGGCGCTTGTTTGTTGGTGCTAACTTGTAGGAAATATATTTTTGGTGCCTACTTTTTGGTGTTATATGTCCTTGGTGCCTACTGTTTGGGGCGTTTTTTGGTCCCAATTTTTTTGGCGTGTTTTTTTGGTGCCTACTTTTTGGCGTTTATTTCTGTTTCCTGGCTAGTGCTTGTGCGTACTATAAAGTGCTATCCATTCCGGCGTCGGATTTATTGGTATTGCCTTGCATTGCTGCGGTCCAGGAATCGCTGCGTTTGTGCGGGTGATAAACGCTCGGAGCAGTCCGCGTTGTTGCCACGGTTTGTGTCCGGCGTTTAACTACATCGGTCGACGCTTCTCCGTTTTTTGTAAATTTTGTCTATTTGTATTCTCTGCAAATGTTGTGAATTTATTTAGATATATATTCTTTTTCTCTCTCTCTCTCTCTCTCTCTCCCATTCTCTCTCGGGTCTCTTCCTCTGTCTATGTCTGCCTTGAAAGTTTCACTTCTGTTATGTGTACTACGCGCACTTTTTTTATTTGTTTTTGTCAAAATTAGGTAGGAATAAACGCCAGCTGTTGTTGCAGCAGCAAGCTAACTGTTTTTTCTGCGTACGAAATTCATAGTGGTATCCAATAAGCCTATTTTATTAGAAACAAATTTTTCTATTTTTAATCAGAGAAGCGTATCAAATTGAAACTCTTAGTAACTGAGGGTCAGATATCAAAAATAAGTATTTTTTAATTTTACATTAGTAACTAAGAATACCCTTTAAGAGTCTAATAATTAGTAATTTTTATAGATTTTATTAGGTTCTTTCTTTTATTTTATTTTATCGTCTTTCGTAATTGCATTATTTTTTTGTATTCTGATTTTTTATTACTTTTCACATAAGAACGAATCACGTTTTAAGAAAAAAAATTTGGAATTCCGAAAGAAATTTATATTTTTTCAGCTGTATTTCGTGGTTATTTTTTGCTTTTGTTTGTACTTTTTCACCGAATTATGGTAAATTCCTCTTTAGAGTATGCCCCTGAAACAAATGAATCTTTTTAGTATTAATTAGGGGCTGGCGAAGCCAAGTGGTTGGTGCGTGACCAGCATTTCTAAGTGTACAGGATCAAAGCCACAAGCACGAGACACCAATTGATAGAAAATGTTTTTAATATCGGAGGCTCCTCGGCAGGCAATGGCAAGCCTCCGAGAGTATTTCTGCCATAAAAAAGATACGCATGAAAAACGAACTGTGGAGAACATCAGGAGCTGGTCTAAATACCCAATAGAGGATGTAAGCGTCTATTATAATATATACATGTATATATTTTTTTAGTATTAATCTTACCCAAATTAATTACTCCGAATATGCTTGGTAGTTCTCCAGGTCTCATTTTTGTTGGTGAAAATTTAATTTTTCACTTACATTGATCATTTCCTTATCAGCTATCCGTAATATTGCCCTATTTTTATCCCTTCAACTTTGTTTGTTGTTTATTTCCCCTCTGATAGTAGTCTCTGCTATTTTAATTTTCTAGGCGTAAATCTTAATGCTTTTAACTGAACCATCACAGAATCCTTTTTACCCAAAATAAATATTTTAGAGACTGGTCTTTCCTTACAAGACCTACCCTTGTTTACATATACAAAAACAGTGAAGAAGCTAGAGAATAGCAAATATAGAAGGTCACTTATAAAATAAAGTTTCAAGTTTATGAATGAACCTGATAAATATTTGCGTCAGGTAGCTTTTTAGCAGCATGAGAACTGCCGACATGAATAACAATGGTTTCTCAGCTGAGAATGGCGAATCGTGTTAACAATTCGGCTCATGGACCATGAACACTTTCAAATTATTATGACTCGTTTAACGCACGAACAACACCTCAAAATTGTGGAAATTTATTTTGAAAAAAAGAAGAATCTGTTCGCTAGGTCCTTAGCACATTGGCGGCATCATCGCTCCTTATTTCTTTCTAAATGAGAAAGGAGTTGGAGTTACGGTGAATGGATAGTGCTATCGAGCTATGTTGATTGAATTTTTCTTTCAAGAAATTAATCAGTTAAACATCAAAAACATTTGGTTTCAACAAGATGGCCCAATGGCGAAGTAGCATTTTAACTGCCATGAAACAAATAAAAGATCGGCAAATTAAAAAATTAAAGGGACAGATACCTGTAAAATTTCGAAAAAAAAATGTTTGTTTTTTCATAAAATTATACTATAATCCTTTAAGAATATGTCAAAAAAATTTTAGAACGTAAACCATGACGACTATCCTTTGCGTTCGAGTGCTGGGAGAGGAGTTTTCATGTATTACATTACATCTAGTCGTCAGTGCAGATCATTTTGAGATATGTAATTTGCAAATGTTCGTTAGCGATGTCCCTGCAATGCTTAATCCGATTAATTTGTGATCCTCTGACGGCTGGTTTCACATAAATTTTGACTTGAGCTTACAAAGGCCCAAAGATGCCGTCATATGCAATACACAGTTGTCTGAAGAACTCCCAATTCCATTTCAGTGATCTTCCGCGTACATTTTTTTTAATATGTTTAAAGCAATATTTCTGGGGATAATTAATGCGGTAGACCACATGGTCTCTACTCGATTGAAATTTCTTGTTGTTATTGTAAAAACATAAATATTTCTTAACAGTGTTTGCCAATGATGCTGAAGTGACAGTTCCTCACCGTATATAAGTCCGGCCGTTCCAGTGATGTAGAACGGACTATACGTTAAAGCGATACGCTGATAGATTTTTGGGTATTGGGATCTCAACTCTATATAATATTAGTGTAACGTGTATTTGTATTTATGAAATAAAATTGCGGAACATTTCTACAGCTGTAGTGAGAACTATGACGTACTCAAAGCAGGAATAGCAGTGCTACAAGGAGTGTTAATTCCAAGCTCAATACCTGGTATCTAAGAGGATCTATTAGATTTTACTTGGTATCCCTTTACCATGGGCACTAAAGAGAAAGATGCAATTTCCATAAGTCCGTTCCTTTAATTTGTTGGTGTTCATCTTGATGTTGTCCCACAAATTGAAGAATAATAACTTTTCCAGAGGACACTAATGACCTCAGAGATGTGTAATTACCTTCCTGAATGGCGATCGCCATAAAAAAAAAAAAACTTTATCGTTTGAAGTTTCTTGCTCACAATAATAATCGATCCCAGAACTAATCGCTCGGTAACATTGTGAAAACTCACTCTGCTACTGCGGTCATCTCGATCTGATCTAGGTAAAATAGGGTTGCCTCTACTAGTGGTACTGTAACGATTCGAAGCCTTTTACAGAGTAGGGAAATTAAAATATTAGAGTCTGACTCGCCAGTGATGTTATGTCACATATGTTTAGCAGTCACATAAAATTCCAATTTATTATTTGTAAAAGAGGCTATTAGAGAAAGATCGTCCCAAAAAAAATTTTTCTGGAAGAGTCAAAAGTGAGGTTAGTTATTGATCATTAGTTTTTTCAATTCTTACAGAACTGCACATCATTTATTTATTTCGATAGGTCAAACAATTATTGCCATCATCATTAGCAGCACAGTATTGTGCAGACCATTGCTTCTGCAACTACAGCTCTCCACTTCGACCGATCCTCTACTACGTCTTTCCAGCTTGCGATTCGCAATTTCTGCGGGCTAGTTGTGATCGCATCAATCTAGCGTTTACGTGGCCTCCCTCGACCTTTCCGTCCAATCGGCAGTCTATGGAACGCTATACTGGCAGCTACCAGAACACATTCTTGCTCCCACTCCGTCCGCTGGGGTTTCCCAATTCCTCGGTTTGGTTAAATAGTACCACCACTAGAAGGATTCATGTTGGGAGATTTACAGTAAAAGGTGATATACATATCTATATCATATCTGAAGATCAGTATTCAAGTTGCACATTACTGCTTTTGTACTAGAACCACGCCTAACAATCGCTGATGACTTTTATATGGGCCTCTTCAAACGATTCGTACCTAAAGACATGCACTCGGTAAAGCACCATCTCATTGGCCAAGATTTGTAGGTGAAATTCTGGCAAGAGCACAATTATTTCGGTGGCACTATTCGTCGTATTCCTCCCTCGTCAGTGACAGTGACAAACCTCCAAACGTATTTCTGCCATGAAAAAGCTCATGAAAAAAAATGTCTGCCGTTCGGAGTCGTCTTGAAACTGTCGGTCACTGCATTTGAGGAACAACATCAAGACGCACGCCACAAATAGGAGGAGCAGCGCCGAAAAACCCCCAAAAAAGGTGTAGGAACCAAGACATATATAGTTCCGACGTACTCGCTCAAATCGCATTATAGGACTATTAGCTATTCCGAAATTATATTTGGCGGTAAAAAATAAAGCCACATGTACCGATTGAAACCATTCCAGCCGCTATGACCACCATGCTAGAAATGGCATACTCTTCTATTAGTTCAAAGCAGAAGCCTAATAAAAATAACTGGGAAGCAAAATATATGTTCAGTATTTTTCCATTTGTAAACATTCGGCGTTTTTTGGAATAGAGAATGTTGAATGATTCTATTTCACTGTATAGCATAAAAATGGACACCGACATTGGCTCACCTGCTGTTGTTGATACCTTCCGCATTACTACACGCACAACCCTGAACATTTGAGCTATTGCCTGAAGCAAGCACCCATCTGCAACGTGTGCCTGTGGTATTTGAGTTACTGTGGCACGTGCTGCAGCATGCCAAAAAAGTACGGATATTCTCAACCAAAAAAAGTTTTCGGCCACTTTGTTTAAATAAACCTTTGTAAAAGTAAAAAAAAAAAATAAAAATAACAATCGTTAAAATAAACTTTCGCATGTGTGAGGCAACTTTGTTGGTACTCGTACTACATACACGGTTTGACCATTTGGTTCGCTGGTACGACACAGCAATTGCGTGTGTTGTACAAGACCGTTCCCTCGCTCCACCTTCGGAGCAACGCCAATCACTGGGTTGCATGTGTAACACAAAAGCGGTAACATTTGCGCCACACCTGATGCTGTTGCACACTGTGTTGTGTTGCGTTGCACGTTGAAAGCACTATTCTCTTCCACCGCGTTTATGTGTTGGCAGCAGCAAATGTTGTGAATGCCACATGGCGTTGCAGGAACGGTTCATGACCGACAGCCAAACAAGTGAATTGTGTTTTAATTACCAAGAACATTACAATAACAATACAATAGCATAACAACAAAATAGTGTATTATACATACACATATAAATGAGAGAAATACCAACAAGGCTGCTAAGGAGCTTGTGAGGCAGCAACGCGCCTTATTCTTTGTGGCATCCCTCCCCTCTGTCCTTTTAATTACCACGTCACTGCACGCATACATATTGTTAGGCATCCTTGTGCTTGAGCAATTGCCTGAAACAATTTCAAGGCCCGCCTTTCCCTGCAGCCACCTGCCAGTCACTTGTATCGTTTTAATGAAATTATGTCAGTTGTCTGTTGTCTTTTGTGGCGCTTTGCTGTTCAGTTCGATTTATTGACAGCGAACACGAATCTGGTTGCATGCAACAACTTCGATAATTTATATTATTTGTTGTCTGCGGTAAATTGGTGTATTGGCTCATTTGCCACAATTTTTTCACAATTCCAGGTTAATGGCACTTGTTAGAATAGATCCGTATTTATAGATTTTATTAATGCACCTTCTCTACTTTTCGCACACATATCCATGTACACTTTTGATGGCCGTCGTTATGGCGGGTGACAAAATTCACAATCCACTATTTCACACAATCCTTTATAAGCGGAGAGCTCTTTAATGCAAAGAAGTGCCTGTGAAAGTGGTAGTATCGAAGTTCATAGACCTAGACTATGCGGACGACATTTGTTTACTATCGCACAGATACTCAGATGCATTAGCTAAACTACAAGCGGTATGCATGCATTAACATAGCAAAGATCAAAGTAATGCGGATTAACACCACCGAAACGCAAGCTCTTCAAATTGCCGACATGCCACTTGAAGAAGTAGATGCATTTTGCTACCTTGGGAGCATGATTTTAAAAAAAGGCGGATCAGCAACTGACTACGCAACCGAATATCTAAGGGACGCGTTGCATTTGGTATGTTAGACAAGGTGTGGAGATCAACTCACATCTCCAGCCACACAAAACTGAAAATAATTGTAGCCAATGTGAAGTGGGTAGTTCTGTATGGACGTGAAACATGGAACTTAACAACAAGCCTATGACAATCATTGCAGTCTAACCTCAGAATACCCATTGCGGCACTCGCTGTGTGGCAAGTAGCGCAGTCTTGAAGGCACCACATAATGCTTATTGCATATTGTTCAATTAGTGTCAAAAAGAAGAAAGAAAGTTCTTAATTCTGTCCAAATTAAACTTTTTGTATCATCTCAAATTTTAGTAAGACTTAATTAGATTTTGCTGCTAAATTTTGTAATAAAACAAAATTTTCAATGTAGGTAGGTAGGTAGGGTGGTTGTCGTAAGACACACTTAGACCTTCGGCAGGTCCATTGTGATACCACTGGAGCTTATCCTTACTCTACGTATTCCTTTTCAAACCATCCGGTTGCTTTAATAAACGAGCAGAGCTTCGTTAGTTTTAGATGGGCTATATCCGATATATCGGTTAGAAATGCTGTATCGAGAGTGCGCAGCTTTCTCATAGCTTGGCTTTCACACTCACATAAAAGGTGTCTGACTGTTTCCTCTTCTTCTGTATTTAGACAGCTTCTACAGAAATCGAAGTAAGGTAGTCCTAACCTTCTAGCGTGGCTGCCTATTAAACAATGACCAGTTAATACACCTCTCATTTTTCTTATAGATTCTCTGTTGAATCTTAGCAAGATCTTCGATCGACCGCTGTTCCAGTTCGGCCATGTCTGTCTGCTTAGTTCGCATGTTGTGAGGTTTTGCCAGATTGTATTTACCTTTTTGATGGTTTCCCTGTCTATAAGTAATTTACAAGTGGCTATGGGCATGGGTATCAGCGCCTTATCCGGTTCGAGATCGAGCGTTGCAAGTTTATCCGCCTTACAATTTCCTGCAATGATCCTGTGGCCTGGTACCCAGATAAGGTGCACCTTGTAGCTTAGATACGTCATCTAGTAGTTTAAAACATTCTAGAACTGTTTTTGACGAGTGCGTTTTTGATTCCAGCGCTTTTATTGATGCTTGACTGTCCGAGTAAATGAAGACTTCATTTGTGGATAATACTCTCGTTTTTATTTCTTTGTCCTCTTTGGTTCGTTCTGAGTAGGCCGATTTCTCTTGGTCTGAGAGTTGCTTTGGCAGATGTTTGCTTACCATACTGCTCTATTGGTAATATGTTAAGCATAATATTTAGTGCATCTGTGGGTGTGGTTCTGAGGGCCCCGCAGACGCAAAGACTGGCCATTCTTTGTACGTGTGCCATGGTTCTTTTAATGTACAATTTATCTAAAGCTGGCCACCATACTAATATGCCGTATGTTAGGATTGGTCTGACAACTGCCGTGTAAAGCCAGTATACGATAGATGGGGAGAGACCCCAACTTAGTCCTATCAGCTGTTTACAAGAGTATAGTGCTATTGTCGCCCTTTTTACTCTATCTTCGACATTTGCCTTCCATGTTAGCTTTCGGTCTAGTATTAGACCTAGGTAGCGGGCCTCATCACTAAATGACAGTGCCGTTCCACCTATAGTCGGAGGAGCTATATTTGGAATTTTATGTTTCCTGGTAAATAGGATGAGTTCAGTTTTATTGGGGTTGACAATTAGCACATTTGCTTTTGACCAGTTTTCAACCATGTTTAGTAAATCTTGCATGACTTCTATAAGTGTATTGGGGAATTTCCCTCTTACTACCATTGCAACATCGTCCGCATATGATACAACGTGTTGTCCTCTCTCCTCTAGGCTCTTTAGCAATGAGTTTAGTGCCAGCACCCACAGGAGAGGGGACAGCACATTTTCAATGTTAAATGATGCCACTATGCTGCCACAATTTTTTTTCGCGCCTACGAGACTCTTCCACCATCACTACTGCAATTAAAAAAGTAGTTCTTAAATGACATTACCCCACTCGCGTTTTCGTACCACCCTAACGTCTACTCTTTTTATTTTACTTTTGTAAATTTGAAGCCATTTCGTGAGCGTGAAAATATTTTAGAGTAAATCTATTTTTAACGAGCATTCACTTTTCTTTTTTATTAATTTTTTAATAATTTTTTTTAATTTTTTCATTCATTTCATTTGCTTTATACAGCCTTAAAAGTATCGTATAACAAGGTAAACATTTTTGCAGAACGTTTCTGTTAAAAATTTCATGCTCGCCTGGAGATGGGTACATGGGCGTACTGTGCATGACCAACATTTTCACAAAAGCGGAAGTTTGTCAAGTTAGGTGGTATTCGTTGTTTTTTACACGCTCACGTATGCCAACGCCAAGTTCCGGTTTCATTTACCGCTACAAGCAACGCCTGCTTCAGCAAAGGCTCGGCGCTGCAATAAAAAGTGGTCATATCCCACATAAAATGGCGAGCAGAAAAATTGTAGAGATTAGTCAGTGTAGCGGAGGTCAGGTGATGGTTATCGATGGTCGGTTGGTGTGGTAAATTGTGCAGGTAAACATGCAGGAAAATCCAGAACTAGTGTAACAAATTTGTGGTTCAGAACTAGTACGTGTTCAATGGTTTGGTGGGGTCTTACGCAGATTTCGGATGCAGTAAGTTTTACTTAGGTTGTTGACAGGCTGGAAAAATATGTGTTTTTTTGGGTTTATTAAGCTCAAGGCAACCACCGCAGCTGGTTGCATTTGTACTTGACTATCCTTCGGAAGAACCTTGGTTCGAAAACTAGAGGGCATTAAACAACAAATCATAGAAAAAGCTTTTTCTAATAGTGGTCGCTCTGCTCGGTATGCAATGGCAGGTTGGTTGGTTG